>JAJMHC010000068.1:0-40728 GCA_030582855.1 Hemisphaericaspora lyxosophila
GTGGGTGTAGGTAAAAATGTTAGTGTTGATCAATTGCAAAAAAAAAACCACAAATGAATATTTTGGGTGGTTTTTTTGTTTTTTGTAAGCAGCACAAAAATTGGCGTATGTTAATTTATCATGTTTATTTTCTCTATATATAATATACACTGTCTTTGTCTGGACAAGTACATACACCTATCTAATATCTCTGTAAGGTTATGACCCTCTGCATAACTTTGTGTGTAGTGACTTTGAAACCTCCCAGTGAAGACACCCCTCCTGGAAATGGACTCCTACCCCAAGAGGGGGTTGTCCATCGACACGAGAGAGAGAGAGAGAGAGAGACCACAAAGTGGTCTCTGTTGCACCCTCTGTTGCTTCCTCAAAACACATCAGGCAACCTTTCAATCACATAAGCATGTCCACCAACACTAACCAAAGGAATCCCCGGCACTTTTCTCACCCGTCTCTTCAAATCAGCATCATTAGTAGCCACGATATAACATTTATGTTGCACCACCCTATTCACCAAACAATCATCGGCATATATCCCAGGATGACTACATTTCAACCGCAAGATTCTTGGATCTTTAGCTAACTTCAACGCAATCCTATATTTTGGTCCTAATTTTTCCAATTCTGCCATGACACAATCAGTAACCATAGGAATGGCTTTGGCCATGAGTAAGTCCATTAATCCTCTGATGATGTCGATTTTCTTCTGGATGGAGAAATTGATGAAATTGGTATCTATAAGCACTTGATATGGTGGTTTTATCGATTCGTTATATTTGAAGAATAACGCCAGGGAAACTTGTGGTACCGAACGAGTAAGTTCAGGATCATCCTTGGCGGTGTTGCCGGTGGTGGTGGTCTTGGTGGTGGATGATTTGGTCATTCTTTGGTCCTTGGTGGAAAGGGTACGCTTGACAGCTGCGAACTTTCTTGTCTTCTTTGCCTTTCCCATGTCAGTTGTAGTAGTAGAAGTAGTTGTAGTAGTAGTTGTAGTTGTAGAAAGGGGGAGGGAGGGGTTGTGTGTGTGAGTACTGGTTGTTGTAGTAAGAGTTGTTAATAAAGCGATGAGATTAATTTTTTTTTTTTTTTTGGTTTGTTCGATTTATATTTTTCGATTGTCTTTAGCGTAATTAACCGATTACATACATACATCCTTCTACTTCTACTTCTACTTCTACTTCTACTTCTACTACTTCTACACCAATTTCTTCTCAACGATCAACATATGATCGAACGCTTTACCCTCACTCTCTTTTCTCTTCCAACTCAACATTTTCCCACTGACAAAATCAACCTCAAACATCCTCAACCTGCGATCAAAATCACGATGGATGTGGGTCACTCCAGCATCTCCCGCTACCCCAGCATAACATAGCCAAATCCCAGGCAGATTATCTTGATCATATAGCACACAGGCATCGTTTTCATGCTCGTCCCCCACCGAAATCACATTATATCCGCACTTCAACACATCTTGAATCATGCCTGGTCTTGACAGGGTTTGTAATGGGTGTTTTTCATTATACGACCCCACGAGTCGGAATTTTCCTTTGGGTCTGAATTCGGATATGGGACTATGGAAGAATAAGAGTTTGTAGTCGTGGGATATATGGCTGGCGCGATATAGGTTTGTGATTTGCGATTCGGTGATTGGTTGTAGTTTGGAATGGTCTAGTATGGTCACTAGTATTGATTGTGCTGGTGGTGGTGCCTGTGCTGCTGATTGATAGTTTATGGTTATATCTTGATATGAGATGGTGCTGGGTTGATTTAAACAGTTGGGAAAAGTGGAGATATAGTCTATAATTTTCTGTTTGGCGTGGGGCACATCTCCCACTGGCCCCAATTCATCTCCAAACGTGACATAAAACGGGATGTGTTCATGTTGCAACACCGGCTGTAATGATTTCAAAATGGTGGATTTATAATCTTGGGTACGATCCAAATCGAATATATCCCCGGTGATGATAATCAAATCTGGGTGTTCCACTTCGATAGCGTCATTGATAAATCGTAATGTTCTCAAATCGGATTTACAATTATGGGCCCTAATGCATTTATCGAATTGTCCCACGTGTAGATCTGACAATTGCATAATTTTAAATTTGGATTTATCGTGGTTGATTTCAGCATTAGGTGATGATACTAGTTTAACTGGGGGGTTAGGTGATTTATCCAATGATAAAATGGCATGGAAGTTATCATCATCATGATAATAATTATCATCTCTCTCTATCAAATGTACATTATGTCTATCCTTTCTGGTATCTTTGAAATCGTGACTGCCAAACAATACATCAATGGAATTTATCGTCACCACCTCATTCCGATCGACATTTAAATATTTCTTGTATAGTTTATATTTGGGCCCTCCAAACTCCAGGTAGGAACTGTCAATGGGTTCCAAAGCAATATCAGCAATAACCTCACCCCCAACATCCCGAGGCAAGCTCTTGACTATCATATAATATTTGCCAATACTGACACTACCCCTCAGATCATAATAGTTCAAGGCGGGGAATAATTGGACATAGTGAGGAGGAATGGTACATTTCTTCTTCATCAGAAAACACTTTACCACATCCACGTCCACCACTACCTGATCAGAAGCAAGGGTGGGGGTTAATAGGTTGATGTCAGGTAGCGGGTGGGACAGGTGATGGGGTATAAATACAATAAAGCCAACCACTATTGCCGCAACTAGGAATATTAACTTTCTATAAAGTTTGTTCATGGTAATTGATATGAGTGGTAGTGGTAGTGGTAGTAGTTGTTGTTGTTGTTCTTCTTATTATTAACGCATCTGATGACGTGTACTTATATATATATATAGAGAGAGTGTGTGTGGTCTGTGTGTCTGTTTGTGGTCTGTGGAGTGAATGAAAGTTCTTAACGTTTTAAGGTTGAACCGCCTGAATAATTTTTTAAACTTTTCTCGTCAAAGGGTTCTTTGCCCGTTGAAGAGAAGGAGAAAGGAGAAAGGAGAAGAACAAGCGATGAGAGGAACAAGCGAGGTTTGTCGCTAAAAACGGAGGTGGAAAGGGTCTAGATAAGACCATGAACTATTGGTTCAATCTATAAAACCGTCTACTGTCTACTGTCTACTACTGAGTACTATTGACTACTATTGACTACTACTTACTATTTCTATTATTAGATATACGACTTACACAATGGAGACACTTCAGCATACATTAAATCTGGTGCGAAGTTATGCACCTGATGCAGCCAGTTGTCTCCTGACAAGCTTCAATTATACTCCTTTCGTTAGTGTCGAGTACTAACTATCATCATTTAGGTGTGGGTAACTGTTACCATTAGCACCAGGACACAGAGTGGATAGCCCCCGGTAGGAGGGAAACAGCCTCCTTTAATAAATATTGGCTTATGCTTGGCTTAGATAGTTTCACGCACAAAACCGGATTCTATATCTACCCACGTTTCTATTTGTCATTGTTTTTGTTTTGTCTTTGTCTTTGTTGGTGGTTCGGTTTAGTGTCTCGATCCTCTAAGGCGGCTCTATAATGCATATAATATTAGGCGTAATGCAAGCGCAATTAGTGGATCTAGACTAGTAAATCTGTTCCACTAATATTGTCACACTACTTTTTTTTATTAACCAGTTTATTTGAGAGAGAGAGGTGGAGTGGAGTGGAGGGGAGGGGGTGCAAAGTAGTGGTAATGACGAAAAGAAGGGTGTGCAGTGAGGGAGCCAAGGCCAAGGCCATGGGCTGATTAGAGAACCTTAATGGTGCCATTCGTTCTAATATTACCAACACCCTAACAACTACCAACACACCCACACACACACTTTTTTAAAACTAGGGGGGTTTTTTTTTTTATTCTTGACTATACAATATTCATCATGCTCATGGTATATATTCTTACACAACTACACCTCGTGTTGATTCTTTCTCTTTTTGTTAAGTCTTCTTTCAAATTCATCTTTACTCTCACCCGCTTTCCATCTTAAAGGATAAGCAGGATGAGATTCTAATAAATAATTAGGTTCGTTTCTATCACTACCAAATAATTGTTCTCTGAACGTCAAGGGATGATCCACTTGAGGATAATCATCCCATACCAATCCACGAGTTTGCAATTCCGGGATTAAATACTCCACCACATCCTCAAACGTACCTGGACTAATGGCATAAGTGATATTAAACCCATCCACGCCAGAAATATCAACCCATCGTTCAATTTCATCAGCGACAGTTTCGGCAGTACCGTAAAATACGGGACCTAACCCCCCCACGGTGATTTGTTTAGCAATATGTTCCCTGGTCTTTTTCACCTGGTCAGTTTCTCCCGGATCGGTCTTGTTCCACAATTCAAGGAACGATTTAACCGCATTGGTTCCCGTTTGGGTAATATCTTCCCCATAATCATATTGTGAAATATCAATCCCGGTCCAGCCACTAAATAACGCTTGGGCTCCTTCTAAATCTCCATAGGACAATAATTCCTGATATTTATCCTCGGCCTCTTGTTGAGTGGTACCAATCACCGGGGTGATCAATTGTAAGAATTTAATCGATCCTTCGGGACGGCCATATTTTTCCTTGGCCAAGGTTTTAATATCCTTGATTTGTTTACCCAAAGCTTCTGGAGAGAAGGTAGTAATGAACACCACTTCGGCATTCCTGGCAGCAAACTCTTTCCCGGCTTTAGAAGTGCCCGCTTGTAAAATAACCGGTAATCTTTGGGGAGTAGGTTCGGTGATATTAGGACCAGGAACATTAAAATGCTTCCCCCGGTGATTAATCTCTCTAATCTTATCGGGATTAGTGAAAACCCCCTGTTTCAATTCCACCGCGTCATCTGCCCAAGAACTCAAGAATAATTTATACACCACCTCGATATATTCTTCCGCCCGTTCGTATCTTTCGGCATGCGGGGGTAATGCTTCCCCATTCAATAAATTCCTGGCAGCACTATCCAAATATGAACTCACCACATTCCAGCCAATTCTCCCCCGGGTCAAATGATCCAAGGTACCAATTCTTCTCGCGAAATGATAGGGGCTCTCACTAATGGTAGAAAAGGTAACGCCAAAACTCAACTTGGAAGTCACCGCCGCCATGGCACTAACTACCGCACTAGGTTCATTGACGGGGAATTGGGCCCCGGAAATAGCGGCGGCAGTAATGTTCCCTGGACCATTATAAACATCGTATCCTCCCAATACGTCCGCCATGAACATGGCGTTGAATTTCCCCTTTTCCAAGAGTTTGGCAAGATAGGTCCAATATTCTATGGTGTTGTAGTTACGTGATTGGTCACGGGGATGTTTCCAGAGACCAGGCGCTTGGAGACCACTACAACTCATCTCGAAGGCATTGAGGATGAGTTTCTTCTTGGTGGTGGTGGTGGTGGTAGATTCTGTCATGATGGTTGGGGGGATGATCCTTTATTTGTTTTTTTTTTTTGAAACAAGCAAAAACTGGAGGGAATTTGATAAGTTTGAGGGATTCCTCGGAGATATTTATACCAACTCTCCCAGGGCACCAAGGGAACCACCACGACAGTAGTAGTAGTAGTAGTAGTAGTAGTAATAATAATAATAATAATAATGGCAGAAGATGAGGTGAAAAGTGTGGCTGCAATAATTAAACGAAGTGGGGAGAGAGACACCACCAACAAACAAATAATGGCTGCGCGCACGTGACTTTAGTCAATCTGGCCCACAGAAGACAAAGACAGACAAAGACAGACAAAGACAGACCAAGAAAAAGACAAAGACACGACTAATAAAACTGTGGCTGGCGCCGGCCGGTACAGGAATGGTTCGGGTCGGGTAACAAACGATCATAAGCAATTAATGATTGGGCGTTGCAGGATCGGACATGGGGGAGAGAGATGGGGGAGAGAGGGGGGTCAGATCTTGGCTGTTACAGACAGGTACAAGTTTACCATACTAATTCAATTGGAAGAAATAGGTTATTAAATATTATATACAAATCACCACTACAACTTCTCTTCTTTCAATTCAGTGCCATCATTCTTCAAGATATTATATCCCCAGAATCCAATCACATTAAGCACCCCTACTCTCCACCCATTAAACAATCCCAACTGTTTAACCCTTTCCCAAAGGCTCATATCTTCATTGTGACTAGTTTGATTGAATTCAACAATTAGATCATCTTCAGGCACACTAATTACCTTCATCACGTCTTCTGGCTTATTGGTCAACAAGAACCCCAATTGGGATTTCCTTAACAAATTTTCCACTGGCAATTTTATAAAAAATTCCATGATTAAAGAAATCAAATTGACAAAGGTATAGATATTAGGCAGGGAATATGAATCGATATTGAACTTGATGAATAACACATAGGGAGCCGCCTTACGGAAAATACTGGTGGAAAATTGATGGAGGATAGTAAGGGCCACAATGGGCCAGGGAGGATGATTGAGATAATATAGTGGGAAATTACGAATTGATTCTCTCACTGACCTAGTTGAATGGATTACTTGTTCTTGTTGGTCTTTCTTTTCTTGTTCTTCTTCTTCTTCGATGGTTTCTGCTCCTCCCAGGGAGAATTGAGTCACCATTAATTTCACTCTGATTAAATCCAATGGAATCAATACAATCCCAGTCAAGACACAGGCCGACACCAGTAACCATAATGACCGAAATGGGTCATTTGAATGAGTCAAGTCCAAAAAGAATGGGTCGGGAACACCAAGGAATGGAGAGACAAAGCCCGTGATCCAAGCTTCAATAGTATGCGATAACGTCTGGTAGATAAACGAGGCATTCAACCCTCTAAACAAGGCAAATGGGCCGTCTTTGTTGACGATGGAGGTCATTATGTCGATGGTGTGTATTGATTTGGGGTTGATTTTTCTCAGTCTTTTCTTGGACTTCATTGAGGGTGGTGGTGGGGTTGGGAGTGGGAGTGCTGGTGGTGGTAGTGGGGATAGAGTAGATGAGTTTTGGGTTGACCATACTTGCTGTTCTAGATTTGATTGGAAATAATCTATTTCTTCATCGGAAGAAATGGTAGGAGATAATCTAACAATGTCTCCTTCTTTCTCTGGTTCGTCATTCAATAATCGCTTGACTGGTACTTGTCTCTTATTAAAATCAAATTTCCCCACTTGTAATACCAATCTCACAATCTCTAGCGGTTGAGCAGATAACACCTTCATATAATTCCTCAAGAAATTCCAAATCAAATTCTTAAACAATTCACTCAAATTATTCAAATCAAAATATTCATTAAATTCTAAATCATAAATATAATTCTTATCCCCTGAACTCAACCCACTACTACTATTACCCCCACCACCCACTTTCCCCAATTTATCCCCATTGATGCCAATCCCACTCCTACTCCCAATCCCACCTCTTCCAAACGATCGCAGTATCAAACCACCACTGCTGTCATTGATACCCCGATCAATAGTAGTAGAACTAAGGCTGGCAGTGATGGGTTTATTGTTCAGAGTATCAATCAATCCCACCCCTTGTTTGAAGATAACGGAATAGCCAGCGTTGAATGTGTCATGGTCGTAATAGGGTCGTAATTGCCCTGCATTGTTTGATGATGATGAAGACATTGGTAGATGTGGAGAAACACAGATGAAGGGGGGGGTTGTGATTGTGTGTTCTTTGTTAGGGGGAGTGGAAGGGTTGAGTGTATTTCTTGAATTGCCTGTTTTTTTTTTGGCTTTTCGTTTTGCCGTTTGCCATTTTTTCGATTTTCGATTTTTTGGTGACGAGAGAACAACAAGAGGAGGAAGAGGGCTGGATTTCGATCCCTGGCGAGGGGTGTATGATTGGTAGTTATTTATATATGTTTATGGCAGGCAAATTATCTTCCCTGATATTATACTCTACATACTCTAAGTCATACATGGCATGTCCTAATATGGGATTACAAGCTGAGCTGTTTCAGCTTATAAAAATCAACACCTGGTTTCAATAATGGAAAACGTTTTCCATACCTGTCAAAAAAAAGAACTCCAAAGGCATCGATTCAAGTTCGAGAATAGGTGTTTTGGCAACTCTCAATGACCTGGTTTATCTATTATTTCGAGCACTCTCAACCAGCGAGCATGCAATAAACAAGTAGATATCGCCTTGTCCAATTCTGAAATAGGAATATATCTAGGTAGATCGCTTACAAACGATGATTTTTGTTAAAATGAATAATCAAGTCACCCTCACACTCACCCCTACCTTCTTCCCTCAATATAACTTCACTTATATTCAAAAAAAAAAACACACTTATATAAAAATACATATATACAACTCTATTCCCTATCTCCATTCTCATTCCCATTCTCATGCTTCAATTCCTTTGAGCGCTGAACTAAGAATTCACCCAAATATGCCAATGGATCCTCGGGTTTCTTCACTCCCACCTGTTTTAATCCCTCTAATAAATGTTTAGTTAGATGTTGGTTGAGGTATCGCCTTACCGACGACCCACCTATAATCTCATGCATTGGCGGAAGGTTCGATGTATCGGTGGCACTGCTGGCGCTGGCACTGGCAACATTTGGTACAGTGTCGAGTAGATCTGTGGATTGTTCTCGAGAAGGTTCTAATTTTGGTCGTTTGTTCGATGAGGATTCATTTCTGAGTTGAACTGATGCTGGTTCTGGACTAATTGTATCTTGGTTGTTGTCAATTGGCTGCTCGGCAGCGACAGCTTCTACTGAGTCCATGGTGGTGGTGGTGGTGGTGGTGGTGGTAGAAGCAATAGTTATAGTTTGTGCCTGTTGTTGATTGATGAATTTTATTTTACCGAAAAATCAAAAACTCCAAATGAGGGAAGCATCAAAACAGCTTTCTCTCATCACTCCCTAGCGTAAACAGACACAATACACACCATGGATCCATTCAACGAAGTCAACGAAGACGCCTGGAACACCATCTCCATACTTGAGTCCATCATAGAGGAGAAATCACCAGGGTTAACTCCACCTTCATTGGAACTCACCCAAGATTTCAATAATAATTATCAAGAATTACAAGAAATCTACCAAGACTTGAAACAAGCAGTGTCGATAAGTGAATCCCAACCCGATCGGTTCCTGCTTAGTGCTATAGAGATCCAAGATAGGAAAGATATCTTGACAAGTATAGATGGTAAAATCCACGCCCTAAAACAACAATGGGATAACCCGGGGAAATTAAGACAAGTGACGACCATGTCAAATAGAATCAGTCAAGACGAGTCGTCGACTATTCATGAGAACCCATTTACTGATCCGGCGGTGGAATCGGGTATGACGCAATATCAACAGCAGGAAATGATACAGGAACAAGACGTACAACTAGATAATATTCATCAAACTATGCACAATCTAAACCAACAAGCACAATTAATGGGCAATGAATTGGAAGATCAAGCGTATATGTTGGATGAATTGGATTATGAGATTGATAATGTCGATAGTAAGTTGCAAACTGGGTTGAAGAGAGTGAATATATTTTTGGAGAAGAATAGAGAAACTGCCAGTAATTGGTGTATTGGGATTTTAGTGGTAGTTTTATGTATCTTGTTGGTGATATTAATTGTCGCTTAGGATGAGAGAGTGTGTGTGTGTGAGGTTTTATTCCCGTCACCACAGAGGAAGGGTTTATTACTAACAATACTATTATTACCATAAATGTTTAGATAATTATACATGTTTTAAAATTTTTTTACTCGCTGAAATATTGTTCCCGGGTTGTATTCCTGTCTACCCATCTAAGGCATATCCAACATCAACCCCTTCGAATTGTTTAGTTAAATTAATCAAATTCTCAGTCATAATCTTCAAGGTTTCATTTCTTGGTTGGAATCGAGGTAACCATTCTGCAACCCCATGTTGAAGAATCCCTTTTGCTCTCGATGTTCCTAAATGAACATTTCCATACGATCCATGAATGGTGATTCTTTTATTCTTAGCCACATAAGTGGCACGATGTAGGATATTGTTATTATAAAACACAAGGTCACCAGGATGAAGTCTAACCACCACTTGACCGGTAATGAACTCCTTACGTTTGCACTCATCAATTGTCTTCTCCCTTTCTTCTAAAGTACGCAATCGTTCATGAGAGCCCGGCACAACAATAAGACAACTATCTTCAGTCAAGGCCAAATTAAACTGAGCTCCGGCATATGGCTCTTGGAATACTAATTCATTGGCCTCTTCTTCTGGACTAAGTTCCGGCTTGATGGTGTCTCGATGCCAATCCAATTCAAAATCACTCAAGGGGTTAATCAACATATTCAACAATTCCATAGATATATCATTAGTCTCAACCTGTAAAATATCCCCCACCACCGCCAACATCTTATCTTGGGAATACAAATCATGGAAGGGGGTGGATAATTCCTTAAGATCAGGATGCAACAATCCGGTAATTCCCCAAATATCAGCACTGAAATTCTGGGGCCAGGGGGGGAATTGCTTTCCCCTAGTTCTCACATATGGCCAATTTCCATCTCGAGCATATTGGATCAATGCTTCCGAGGCTAAAGTATACCTTTCGATTTCTTCAGCAGTGAGGAATTGTCTAATTATGGTGAATCCAGTAGCTTCAATTTCATCATGATGTTTATGGGGAAGTAAAGTAGGCATTTTTTTTTGGGGGGATAGTTGGTTGTTGTTTATCTGATCTGTAATTCATGGACACTCATTGGGAGAGAGAGTGTGTGCGTGTGTGTGTGTTTATATAGTCTCCGTCTCCAGCCACCCCCATCATATTTTTTTTTAAGGTTGATGTTACATTGATTGTTAACAATGGCAATGTAACATAACCTCCACCACCCACAAAAAAAAATAATCGATCCCCATTTGGTGTCTCTTTGTGTAAGTAAAGGGTTGTATGTATCCTTTTGGATATAACACAAGGAGCAGCGGGTGACTGGCGACGATTTGTGGAGAAGTTGGTGCCTTATGGTTTTTTTTTAGTAGCCCACGGCATTGCCTTTTTTTTTTTGGGAATTCATAGTAGAGATGGTAAAGTAGGGAGTGTTTGGCAGGGTCGTATGGTTTGGCTAGCTTTGTCATTGAAATTATAATCACTTTTTTATTTAAAAAAACCCCCCTTATTAGTTCAATTATAAAGGCACTATGGAGTGAGTAAATTGTAGTTGACATTCATATCTTTGCCTCACGGTTTGTCAATTTCAAACAGGGCAAACAATAACGAGCAATTGTTCTTCTAGAAAATGAAACATACTTGCATATTGATATTAATGTTGACCTGGATCCTGCTAGGTAGTGGTCATGTGAGACTGTTGTTGTGGCTGTTATCCAATTGTGGAGAATATAACTATCGGTAATCGTCCAGCATTATCCCAAGAAATGGCAATTACTTCCCTTGAAAAGCTACTCAAAAACAAGAAAAACAAGAAACAACGTGCCTGTCTGATAGTCATATCTTTACTCGCCTCACTTACAAACAATAACTATACATCACTCCCCATAATCACCAACAACTCCACCCTGGTCCATTGGCTTTATCCAAACCAACCTCATCTATTTTCAAATGGTAGCGCCAAGTGATGGGTGAAAAAAAAAAAACTTGACCGAGAAAGATGAAGCTGATGAGTTTGAATCCAAGTAGAGATCAAACCGGCCTACCAACTGCCACCAACTACCACCACACTACTACCACACCTACTCTCATTATGTTCTTAAGACGAGTGGCATATATGAAAGGCCGGACTTCTGTTCTTGCTAGAATACCTGCACGTTATGCATATGTACTACCTCGTGAATTTTCCATGACTAGCCGAATACTAGACAACAACCACCAGGATGCAACTGGTAAAGAAGGGGACAAGGAGGTTAAATCTGTGTTTGAAGATGAGCAGTCGAGTCTTGAACATGATATAGACGACTTGGTGAGAGAAATGACGGCAGAAGCTGAACCACTGCCAGAATTTGATTCTGTTGATGATGTGAACATAGCGGAGGACCTGGAGGGAAGAAATGAAGACGAGGTTAATGCGGTATTGCAAGAGTTGAATTTGGATGATTTTCAGAATGCTTGCCATGAGATCAACGATACTGAACCTCGCCAACAGGTTGTTGACTCTTTGGAGGTGAAGAAATCAGCAGAGGTTAATTCGGGATTGAACCCCTTCAATTTTGATTTTACTACCAAAGGTGTCAATAAAACTGACCCCGGGGATGAACAGGAGGTCACTGTTGCCAGCGATGCCCAGGATTCAAATATCCTCCAAGGAAATGCCAGTGGTATTTCAAAAAAGTTTGATCCAGAAGCTTTTATAAAAGCGTTGGATGAGATTAAACAAGCCAACTCACTGTTGAATTCTGAATCTGAAAGGCTCGACAAAATTAAGGTGGACAAGTTTTTGGATGAGGTAATAGTACACGGCCAAACCAGCCTACCAAACTTCAACCAATTCAACCTACCACAATCCAAGGAAATGGACCCCCCAGTGGAAGACATGTATAGGCAGAAGCACTCCGAGGGGCAAGCTGAACCTCAATCAAGTACCCCAGTAGACGCCAATGAGTCTATTATGTTAGGGATCAACGGCAGCCACAGCTCACCACAAACCGTATATCCAACACCCTTTTTTCCCTGGGAAGGGGTTGCACCACGAACCAGGGAATCAATAAAGGCCGAGGCAGGGTTTGAGGAGCAAATGAAGCATGGTAAAGACGATTCGCTTGACATTATAATTCTTTCACAAAAAGATATCTATTCGGGAAAGGGGAATAATACCCTTAGGATGGTACCAAAACCTAGAAAAGCAGCAAAACCTCGTGGCAAAAAGTCCAAGGCTGACAAGAAGACCAGCAGGATTGGCAAAACTGGCAAGCAAAGCAATGGCGCCGAGGCGGAAGCACCTGGGGTATTTGATTCTCGCAAATATGCCAAACACCGAGCCAGTAGGATATATGAGGATATCAACGCCCTTATTGACGAGAACTATGTGGAAGTGGCAACCGGTGATGAGAAAACGGGCGAGTCTGAAGCTGGCACTAAAGAAGAAGCGGGGGCGGAAGAAACTACCCAAACTGAGGACACTAAGAACAAACGCGCCAAAACCACAATAACCAAAGCTGACCCTAAACCACTTTCAATAGCCGACATAAAACAATCAATTGAAAAGTTTATGCCTTCCCAAGCAATTAATAAAACCCAATATAACGAATTAATTACCCAAATCGGTACCGCATTCACCAAACCGTTATTACTTCAATATATTAGACATATGAAATCTTCCTCACCACACCAAGAGGCAAAAATCGCCCTTCTGGGAACTAAACCAAAACTACTTGCCAGTATAATTAACCAACTTTGGAAAGTTGAAGTGGCCGAAGCTGACCATGTGGGAGATGCAATCTACCAAACTAGAAGATTCCCCTTCACCGACAAAGAATTGTCATTGATCAGGGTAAGTGCTATTCCTCGACGCCTCAAGGCACACGGGGTTCAGTTTGCTTTTGAACCTAATCATCTCAGTTGTCGAGGGAGGACCTATGATTTGAATTTGACTGAGGCATTCTTGCATCAGATTTTCGCCAATACCCATTCCGAAATTGTTGATTTGGCATCAGTGCACCAACGATACCAACTGGCAGGATATGAAATCCCCATCAAGGAAATTGAAAGAATTTCCAGATGTTATATTCAATCAGTACCAGGAAAGGACCAGCACAAGTATGAAATGTTTGCTATCAGCCCTGCGGATATCATGTGTGCCAAATCATTAATTCATTCCTTGATTGAGATTAACCCACGTATCAATACTCAAATATTTGAAAAACCAAGATTATTATCGCGTGAATATGTTCCATTTACCACCACCCTGAGATTCTCGTGGATTGATAAATTGTTCTCATATTTCCAACCAATTAGATCCCAAACCAAACCCAACAGCAAAGTGCATGCACGCTTGTTTGATCAATTGGAGAAAAAACTGAGGATGCTGGAAGTTAACACGAGGAGTTTGAATCATATGATAAAGCAGATCTTGGAGGGTAATATGCAAAAACGAAGAGAAGACGAATCGGCCTATAATTTGCTTTCAGGGGAGAAGAAGAAGGAGGAGGAGGGGGAGGAGATGATGAAACCTGTTTCTCCAACTGAAGACGAAAAGGCAGCAGCATATAACCAAGCAGTGGATATGATTATTAAAGGTCTTGGAGAGTATGGATCAAAGAAACCAAGTGAAGAGGAAGTCACGAAATCTGAAGGTGTTGAAGTCACTGAAGATGCAGCTGATAAGTCTGAAGGTGTTGAAATCACTGAAGAAGCAGCTGATAAGTCTGAAGGTGTTGAAGTCATTGAAGAAGAAATTGAAAAGTCTAAAGGTATTGAATTAAATGAATACCCTGAAGAAGAAGAAGAAATAGTAGTTGCCAAGTCTGAAGGTGTTGAAGCCATTGAAGATGAAATTGAAAAGTCTAAAGGTATGGAATTAAATGAATACCCTGAAGAAGAAGAAGAAATAGTAGTTGCCAAGTCTGAAGGAATTGAAGCCATTGAAGAAGAAATTGAAAAGTCTAAAGGTATGGAATTAAATGAATACCCTGAAGAAGCAGAAGAAATAGAAGTTACCAAATCTGAAGGTATTGAAACCAGCATAGTCAATGAAGAAGAAATGAAAAAGCCCGAATTATATGAATACCCCGATGATGAAGTAATCCAAACTTCTGGAGATATCGCATTAACTGAAGCCAACCCAACCGAATATATAAAGTCTAAAGATATTTCACTGTCAAGGTACTTTGCCGAAGAAGAAGTAGAAGAAACTACAACTACAACTACAACCCCTACTCCAAACCCAACCAACCTCACCAAAACCACTAGCCGGGAAACAATTTCAATTTCTGATTATTTCAGCCAGCATGAAATAGATGTTCTTTATGAACAAATTAATGATCTTTCATACACCAATAAACTTAAAGGTGTAGGGGCCGACAATATCATTAGTTCAGCCATCACTGTCAATTTCGGTTCTATTCTTTTAAAGACAAAACAATCAGGTATATTCGCCCCACCACCCACCACACCATTAGATATGAATAATCAATTTAAATTCGTCCCTTCAGACTCATTGACTACTTTATTCACCACCTCATTACCGTTGCTAGGCGAGAGACAACCTAGTATTGAAGTAACGTTTGTGCCTTATACTACTGAGAAGAGCGCGTTTGGAGAGGAAGATATTACCAACGCGAAATATCCCCCCGTTGTTATTCGATTTGACCCCTCTCAAATCAATTTACATTCGCTGTCGTTGGTGTTGTCGGTTGAAGCGATTAATAATGTGATGGTCCCATCAACTGACAATATATTATCAGACATACAATTGTCCAAGGTTGTAGTGGGTGATTTATTGCAACCAAAAGTGCAAGAGAATCGATTAGCGAAATATGGAATGAAAGAAGCTGGTGTCAATACCGTGATGGCAACTAAGTATAAGAACCAACCTGGATTATTCACATTCTTCAAGGAATCGCAATTGGATTTGAATCACCAGACATCACCATTCTCAGTCCACCCTTCGGTTTATTTATTTATCGGAAATGACAAAGTAAAGTATAACTATGTTGGATATATGGTTGAAGACCGTTATCCATTTAATTATAATGGTAAAGAGGTTTCGCTTGTGGTTTCTGAAAGTGGGAAATTTGGAGGAAGAACAGTGAAGGCTGAATTTGGACAGTCTGAAGTTAATCGAGAAGAATTCGAAGAATTCTTAACTGCCATCCTACAATTCATGAAAGATGCCTCGTAGGATCTCACTCACACTCACACAAACACTCACACTCACACAAACACACACACCCCCTTGTATATATCAACAATGTATATATTAATAAAAACTTATAAATAACTTATACTAAAATGACTAGCAACCCACTATTTTCCTTCTAAACTCTTGATATGCTTTTCCAAGTTGTTGATAGAGCTTTGTAAACTGACGATATCGGCCACCATCACAGTATTAGTTGATTTGTATTGTTCTAGTAAATAATAGTATGATCCCGCCCCGGTAGCAGTGACACCCAATAAGAATCCAACAAACCCACCTCTAAAAGCGCCTACTTTTTTGGCCGGAGCAGCAGAAGTTGTAGATGAATATGAACGGGTGGCGGCAGTTCTCAATAATTGACGGGTAGTAGATACAGCAAACATCATGGGGGTATTGGGCGGCTATAGTAGTTAAGTAATAGTAGTAGTTGGATGGTTCAAAGTCAAGTGATTTTTTTTTTCTCGTTGATTTTTACTCGTTGGAAATTTTCGGTTGTGTGTTTTTTTTTGTTTAATTAATTAAACGCTTATTTTGGCACACCAAATCGACTGCAATTGGTGGTTGGTTGGGGGAGGGTAAATGGGAGAGAGGGAGAGTCACACATAGGTGGGTTGGTGTGTGTGTGTGTATATATTGACTGTTTGTAGTACTGCAGTTCAATTACCTTTTTACTTTGGCCTTACTTTTGACCCATGCCCCGGGGTTTTTATTGACAGATCCTTTTTCATCAACTTTGGAGGAGGGGGGGAATACTATCTTTGCTCGAGTACATCAATGAATAAAGACTACTCGGGTAAGTATCTTATGTTTGACAAATGGCTCCTCGACATCGTGTTTATATAATTTGCCTGTTTGTTTTGTCCGTCCATGGCTTTCAGGGGGGGGCACGATGTAGGCCATTTTCCATTGTCCATTTACACTATACTCAACCAAAGGCAATGGAAATGCTTGCAAATAAGTGAAGGTAGGTGTTGATACATTATCACACGCGTGTTTAATCCAGGTGAACGTCTATCCATCCAGGTCCAATCGGCTTCAATGTTGAAGAATTACTTACCATGACTCAGATTATGAATTTCTCGCTCATTTCAACATGACATTAAGGTAGATTGCTGGCTTGCAGGTGTGTGTTTTTTTTAACAGTTGTTGTTTGCATGGCTGGGTGTTTGCATGGCTGGGTGTTTGCATGGCTGGGTGTTTGCATGGCTGGGTGTTTGAAGAGGAAAGTAATACCTTCTAAGATAAATCGAATCCTCTCCCTTGATATCGAGGAAGGTTTACTATAAATACAGAGATATGTAGATGTAACTAGCTTGAATGTTATTGGTAGCACTAGGTTGAGAAGGTTGTATGTTTGTATATGATTTACATGGAGGTGTGATTTTTGCAGTGGCGCTGGGTAAATATACTAATGAGGAGCGCATATTGAAAATTTCGCCAGCGTTAGTTCATGGGGAAGAAGAAGAAGAAGAAGACGACGGTTGGACCTTATTAGTTATTCAACTGGGGTATTTTTATCAGTAGTATCATAACCACAGATAGTGAAATATGTATATCTATCTTTGCAAGTAAAGGGCATTTCTATATCCATTTGACATTCACTCTTTTGGTGGTTTGGTTAACATAAATCTCTAATTGTATTAAATACCCCCCTCCACAACCAATAACCATCATATAAACCTACTTCCATCCACCACCATCTCACTCAAACTAACGCCAAATTCTGAGGCCTCGAAAAACTCGCGATGAGCTTTCTCGCCAAACAAAAAAAAAAATTCACAATCTGAAAATTCTTTCTCTTCACCAACCAACCAGTACAACCAGCAATGGACCAGTTAAGAACAACATACAAGAGTATTGACATAGAGCCCTTCTACGTCGGGGGTACAAGTGCCACCATATCATCCGACGGCCAATACTTAGCCACCCCCAATCAAGAGGAGGTAATAATCACCAATCTCGACACCAACCAAATCATTCATAAAATAGAAGGAGACGGAGAACTAATCACCAATGTGATAATGACCCCCGATGGGAAACAATTAGCCATTCTCTCACAGTCTCAGTTATTGAGAGTGTTTGATTTGGTTTTGGGTCAGGTGGTTAAGAGTTTTAAATTGCCTAGTCCGGTGTATATCTCGGCTGTCGATGCTACTTCTTCATTATTTGCCTTTGGGGGTTCTGATGGGGTTATTACTGTTTGGGACATCGAGGGTGGATTTGTCACTCATTCATTAAAGGGACATGGGACTACTGTTTGTAGTTTGACTTTTTACGGGGAATTAAATTCTTCAGATTGGAAATTGGCCAGTGGTGATACCATGGGTACGGTTAAGATTTGGGATTTGGTGAAGCGAAAGTGTATTCATACCATTAAAGAGCACAATACTGCCGTTAGAGGGGTTGGATTTGATCAAGAGGGTGAATATTTCCTTACTGGTGGTAGAGATAATGTGGTGGTGATTTATAATATTCACAAGAATTATAAACCAATATATACCCATCCTATTCAAGAACAAATCGAAGCCAGTGGATTTATTCAATATCAAGGCAGACAACATTTCTATACTGCCGGGTCTAATAATATATTAAAATTATGGGATATTAAATCGGGTGATTTAATCACTCAATCACCAACGCCATTAAAGACAAATGAAGAATTATTAATTATTGATGTGATAAAATTGGATAATAATGATTTATTCTTGGTTATCTCCGACCAAACATTGATTCAATTAGACTTGTCATCGTCATTATCCTCCTCCTCCTCCTCCCCCGAAACTCCATTGCCTATCATTAAGAGAATTGCAGGTAATCATGGTATAATCGCCGATATCAGATACGTGGGCCCCGAATTCAATTTATTCGCCCTCGCCACCAATTCACCCGCCCTTAGAATAATAGACCCTAGCAAACCATTAGAATTAAAACTATACCAAGGCCACACTGATCTCCTCAATGCCATCGATGTTTCCCCCGATGGGAAATGGATAGCCACCGCCTCCAAAGATAATGAAGCCAGATTGTGGAAGTGGAATGAATCGCAGGAACAATTTGAATCCTATGCTAGATTCACCGGACATGCAGGGTCAGTCACTGCCATTTCATTATCGAAATCCGATACCTGGCCCAAATTCTTAATCACTGGTTCTAGTGATTTAACGGTGAAGAAATGGAAGATCCCCCTGGAGGCAGGACAAACTATCAAGACTTCAGAATATACCAGAAGAGCCCATGATAAAGATATAAATTCAATTGATGTTTCTCCCAATGATGAATTCTTCGCTACTGCCTCCTATGACAAATTAGGAAAAGTATGGAATACCGCTACCGGAGAAACCATCGGGGTATTAAAGGGTCATAAGCGTGGTCTTTGGGATATCAATTTCTATAAATTTGATAAGTTGATAGTGACAGGATCAGGGGATAAGACCATCAAAGTGTGGTCATTGGATGATTATACCTGTAAGAAAACTTTTGAAGGACACACCAATTCGATTCAACGAGTTAAATTTTTCAATGCTGGAAATACTCAATTATTGTCTTGTGGAGCGGATGGATTGATCAAATTATGGGATTATAAATCGGGAGAAGTGATAAAATCATTAGACAATCACGACAATAGAATCTGGGCCTTGGATATTAACCATGATGGAGAAGAATTTGTTTCGGCTGATGCAGACGGGAAATTGTCTCTTTGGGAAGATAATACTGCCGAAGAAATCAAACTCAAAGAACAACAGAATAAACAGCGGATTGAACAAGAACAGAATTTATCTAATTTTATCAACAATAGAGATTGGTCAAATGCATTCTTATTAGCCTTGACATTAGACCATTCCATGAGATTATATAATGTACTTAAAGAAAGTATTGCCTGTAATGAAGATCCAGAATCACCCATTGGATCAAAACAATTAGAAGCCATTATTATCCAATTAGACCATGACCAATTACTCAAATTATTCAAAAAAATGAGAGACTGGAATATTAATTTTAAGTTGTTTGAAATTAGTCAGAAATTATTACTGGTGATATTAACCAATTTCTCCATTGATAAATTGACAGAAGTGCCAGGATTGATGAAGATTATCGATGCGATAGTTCCATATAACGAACGCCATTATACCAGAATCGACGACTTGATTGAACAGACATATGTGTTGGATTATGCCGTTGAACAAATGAATAAACTTATCGCGTGAGGTAGATAGATAGAAGTGTTATATATATATAGGCTGCGAAAAATATATAGACATATATATAAACTATAAACTTTTTGTGGTGTCCACAAAACTATGATTAATTTTGCACCCATTGCAACCATTGCAACCACAGGGAGAAATGACACCAACCAAGAGACACAATTCAGTATGCACTAACCACCTTCTACAGACACACACTAGAACTAACGACTAACACCCCTAAAAGGCAACAGCAGAACAAATCAGACATAAGAAACAAAGCAAGAAAGGAATTCACTTGAATTTACTCCTAGTTGGAGAAAACGATCTTGGCAAGAAGACATTTATCAATTCATTATGTATGAAGAACTGCTATGTTCATCATGAAGAGGAAGTTGAACCGGCAGTCATTGGTGGTAGCGGTAGCGGTGGTGGTGACAAACAATTCAACATTGTCACAAATTCATTCGGTATGTCCCAGTCACTATAATGTTGATGATGATCACTTTTACTTTTTTTTATACTAACAACATCGCTTCAGAATACTCTCCAGCCGGGTCAATCCCGATCAAACTTAGAGTCTACCAAACACAAAACTTTGGCTACAACTTGCAAAAATCTTCTGAATCGGATCAAATCACCCAATTCATCAATGATAAATATCAGCAGGTGTTGAGTGAAGAATTAAAAATCAACAGAGATGCAAATCTACAAGATGAAAGGATTCATGTGGCGCTCTATTTCATTGGCGCCAGCATTAAGGGGTTGTCTAAATTCGATAACACCATGATGAAGGCCATTGGAGAAAGAGTGAATCTTATCCCAGTGATTTCCAAGGCTGATGGATTGACTCAGAAGGAATGTAGGCTAGTTAAGGCTTCTATATTGGAAGATATTCATACTAATGGAATTGAAGTGTTTAATTTCTTGGGTGATGATGGTGATGGTGATGATAGTCATAGTGATAGTGCAACTACTGGTGAATTGGAAGAGAGGGAATATCTTCATCATTTACAATCTTCCATACCATTTACCACCATTGGTGCTAACAACCTTGAACAAGGGGGTTTATTTAGATCAAATAAGTTTGCCATTATTGATATTGAAGATGAAAACAATTGTGATTTCAAACTATTAAAGAATGTATTGTTTGGAAGTCATTTACAAGAGTTCAAAGATACAACCATTCATAAACTCTATGAACAATTTAGAATTGAAGCATTATCAAAATTATCAAAAAATTAACTTTAGATTATACCGATAGATAGATATAAAAAAAAAAAATAAAAGAAATGTGTCCTCTCCCTATATGATATCACCTTGTTTAAATTGTCTGCCCTTAACAAACTCCAATCCTTCTCCTGCATAACTAGTCAAACAACTAACTTCAACCACTTCTCCATCATTAACCAACCCCCCATTTTCTTTGACCCATCTAGTACCACGTGCAAGGAAATCTTGTCTACAAGTAGTTGGAGTATCATTCTTAGCTCCATCGGCATTCTTCAAGGGAGAAAACTCTTCTGAACGTTCAACTTCCATACATCCAAACTTATCCAATTCAACCGATGGAAATACATCAAAGATAAATTGTTCCAATTTGATGCCATTGGGTTCAGTAGGTTTATAGAATTCTTTAGTCTTGCTATCAATACATCCAATCTTCTTCTTGGCGATATGAAATGGGAGGAATTCAGTAGATGAGGTCCATTTAGGTACCATCTTCTTTAATAAATCCACCGAATAATAATGATTAACGATATTAGCTGCTCTCAAGAATAATTTACTGGAATCATTAGGTTCGGTTTTATTGGCCAATTCAGGGGAGATTTCACTATACTCAATCACGCATGGTTTTTTAATATCGTCATCCAAAACAATCAATCCTACACTTTCATTAGCATCTCTTTTACGTACTACTTTAGTAGCCAATTCAAATTGGTTATCAATGGCAAATCCAAGGAAAATAGGATCGGCCACTTTAACTAATGAATTATCCACACAGTACATATGAATATGTTTGATACCCTTATTGATGAAATCATCCAAGATATGATTAATCTCCAATGCTTTATACAATCCACCATTTCCATCGGGAGATTCACAATATTTATATTTATCTTCCAATAAAATCTTCGATCCATCCAAATTGAAACATGGAAGTTTCCCTTGATCAAAAAAACAAACTTGTTCAACATCCAAACCAAAATATTGATGTTGTTCAAAGAACTTGACGGTGTTTGGTCTGGTGGGACCGCTGGTCATAATGTACCAATTTATTTTCGGGGATTCAGACAAGTTTAATTGTTGTTTGGCTAATTGTTGAAGTTTTAAAATCTTTTCCGCGTGAATTTGAAATAATGATTTTGTCGAAGGTAAATTGATATTAAAACATCCTTTAGGATCATTAGAACCTAATCTAGTACCTTGACCACCAGCCATTAATAATACAGCCACTTCACCTTTTGAAATAGCTTCAAACCCCAATTTACTCCATTTTGCTTTCAATTCAGCATCAAGATCAGAAGTAGAAGCAGTTTGTTTGGGGGGTAATTGGGTAAAGTTTCTCGAGGCAGAATTGGTGGAAGAAAATTTAATCGCTTGCTGAACAGTTTGAATCAATTTTGCAGGATCATTGATTTTTTCAAGTTGTTGTATAAATTGTTGCTTCAATACTTCTTGTTGTTGCAAGTATTCTTCTAGGTCAGTGATTTGTGATTGTTTCAAGAAATCATGTTCTTGCTGTTCTCTGGTCTTGTCAAAGAATTCAAAAAGATGTTCTTGACCAGTAGCTTTGAATATAGTTGGTGTTGGGATTAAGGATTCGGCAGGTACAGTCATGGTGGGGGGGGTTGTTAAAAATAAATAAACGAGTAGATCGTATAGGCCGGGAAGGGAAGGGGAGGACGAAGGGAAGTGCTTTAAATAAGCCTTTTGCAACGCGATGCACTTGAGTAATAGATATATATATATAGATATATTTATATATATTGGCACAAGTGGTGTGGGCGGTGTTCTAATTTTCAAACACGAAGGAGGTAGATGAAACGTCTTCCCGTGTAAAGAAGCTAACAATAATAATAATAACCAGAATTATTAATAGCAACAACAGAAAATTTTTTTTTTTGTTATAATTAAATCTTGATTTTGTGTTATTCTGGGTGAAGTCACCGACACACTCACACACTCACCCACTAATGGACACACCCACACACAGAGAGAGAGTAATTGCTTTTCCACCGAGTACACAACCCATTCACCGTAATCGACAATTAACAAGTAAAATACCCAAAATGGGAGAGAAAAAAAGAAATTAATTGACTGGGCGAAGCATTCACCCACTTATTCGATGTGGTAGTGATAGTGGTGACGGTGGTGATGGGGGGGTGAGGGCACTAAACACATACTGTGTGACTAAGGTGTTTGTGTGTTTCATCACTGTCGACACTACTCAGCCTTTCATTCCCTTAATAGCTGGTGTATGACACATTACACACACACACCCCACCCCCACCCCCACCATCACAGTCAGGTTATGGTAGGTATAGTAGTGAAGGTGAATACTGATTTTGTTTCTATTGTTGCTAAAAATAGTTTATACCTTCCTTCTTTAAACTCAGTTTTTTATTTTATTTATTGATTCTTCCCGGGTCCCCCATTGTCTTGGCTGTTACAAAACTTTAAAGTTTAACTGTACGGTGTTTTGTGTTATGTGGTAGTTACTATGGATACCCGTTAGTTAAACACGACATTTATCCTTTCTGTGTCTCCTTTTTTTCTTTTTTTCTTTTTTACTTTTTTGGTAGTTTTACAGAGAGAGACGTGAATTGTTGTTTTCATTTCCTAATGGGGACAAATTGATGTTTCAGGTGGTTTGTTTGACGATGGGACGACGGGGGAGGAGAGTACTTTATGCAGTGTGACGATGGGGGGGCAGCACTTTATGCAGTGTGACGATGATGACCGTTTGTCGAAGTACAAGTAGTAGTAGTGGTAATGGTAGTTGTGACTAACTGGTACCTATTAATAGAATGGTTTTCTCTCATTATTATTGTTGTGTAACGCTTCTTTATAACTTTTCTTCAATGGGGGGGGGGTATTTGATTTTGAGTAATCCTCTTCACAATGAACACTCAGGGCCGTTTCTAAGCCGGTGGTGGTGGTGGTGTTGGGGTGTGTCAAAAGATTGGCTTTTTTCTTTTTCACATTCCGTCATTGACGGTGGAAACGGATAGCTTTTTGACTTTCGGTAATTATCCTATACCCGTCAATTTGTGCCTCTCTCTCTCTCTCTCCTTGGCTATGGCTTTGCTTGGGACTTTTCATTGGACCGTTATGATATCATCTGGGGAGTGGGGGGGCTGGGGGTGTCTAGATTGGTGGTCCCAATACTTTGTGTAGATTTATCAAAGGGGATGATTTGTAATTCGATCCAATCGCTTCTGACTAGAGTTATGAGAGAGAGAGAGAGGAGAGAGAGCGACAGAGAGACCCTCTTCACCCCCCCCCCCAATTCTACTACCCATGATCAGAGCAGGTGAACAAACTTGTGTTGATTAAATTAAACATCTAAAATAAGATTAACAAAGAAGAAAAAGAATTTTGCAACAAAACAAAACCCACACACAATTAATTAAATAGAAAACAACACGATAAACCTGTAAGGTCGGTCTCTTCTGAAGCACTAGAGCTTTTAGTTGGTCCACGGGACTAAATAAAGAAACCAGCAATAGCGGCAATCAACACACTTGGAAACACCTTTCCACCATCATTCTTCTTGGCTGGATCACTGCTGTCTGAATCGTCGTCACTGGTTCCAGTTGGTTTAGATCCAGCTTTAGAAGTAGTAAAAGTTTCATCCTTCTTAGCAGAACATTCATAATTATGACCTTGAATCTTTCCTTTATCTTTCAAGTCGTCAAATTTATCACAATTGAAATGCTTGGAAGTAGAAGTCATTTTGAAATCACCATCGATTCTCTCCAATTTTGGCATCTCCAAACTATCGAAATTACCGGTAATACTAACTGCTCCTCTAACTCTATTCAATGATGAAAAGGTTTTATTCATATTTTCCAAAGCTGAATTGTTAAACATTTTGAATTCACCGGCAATTTCACTCAAGTTAATAATGGAAAAGCTTTCCAATTCTTCATTGGCAAACACTTGTAATGATGACCCTACTTTTTTCAATTTATCCAATTTTAATGATTCAAAAGTATTAAAACTAAAACTTAATGCTCCTTCAACTTCAGTCAAGTTCTTAAGTGATACTTTTTGCACATCTTGAATGGTCAAATTAGCCGCCGTGGATAAGTTATCCAACACAATTTCAGCATCATCATGATTGAATGATAACACTAAATTTTCAGTCACCGTTTTCAAATTGGGGAATTCAATTCTAGTGAGGTTCTTATTATTGTTTATATTCATATGATGAATAGTTTCAAATCCATCCAATCCATTCAAGTTACTCAAGGCAGTATCTGACAACACCACATTATCAGCCTGGTGGATAGTAGGGCTCAAGTTCAACACTTCCAAAGCAGGCAAACTAACCAATTGTAAGTCATTGGAAATGTTCAATGCAGGTAATTGAACATTGATCAATCTAGTAGCATTTGAAATCTTTAAGGTTCCAGTAATATTCTTCAACAGTAAGAAATTAGCATTTATAAACGAAGGAGAATCAATAAGGGTTAATTTCCCCTTTAAATGTTGAAGACCAGGTAAATCAACAATATCCATTTCATTTCCAGTAATGGTAATGTCTCCGTCTAACGTAGCACAGCCATTGATTTCTTGCACTGCAGTAGAAGCGACAATGGTAGTTTTTGAAAATGAACATGGGTCTGACTTTTTGTCATCCTTATCCTTGTCGTCATCATTAGCAGCATTGACAAATGCTAATGAGGCGACGGCTAAACCAACAACTAATGATTTGAATTGCATGGGGGGGGTAAAACTCTATAGTTAGTATACTACTACTTTATCGAGAAAGAAAAGAAAAAAAGGAAAAACAGGGAAAGAAGAGAGTGGTGTTAGAAAGAAAGAAAGAAAAGTGTTATAAGGATATATATGTTGGGAGAGGGAGGGAGGGAGAGAGGGCAAAAAGGCAAAAAGGTAAAATCACAACAAATTTAACAACACCAAGAAAAATCGTATGAGTTAATTAGAGTATGTGGGCACAGAAGTAGTAACTATTACTGCACCGGTAGTCTAATTCCTCCTTAAAGGTAAATAAAACAGGAAAAAAGGAAAAAGGCAAAACACGAAAAGTGGAAAATCGCTAAGCAAAATGTTTATTTTTTATGTCGCTGGTTTTAAACGAGAAGGATTTACGAAGCCAAACAAACAACAGAGTCTGAGTTACAAAACCACCCAATTGCCCCCCAATCAGCCCCCTCAATCATAAATAATGATATGCTAGGGGGTGAGTGGATGGACACACTTCTACTACTAATTATAGGGCAATTACAGTAATGTATGGGTCATCTCCCCACAAGGAAAAGTACCTTCTTGCACTTCTATGTATAAACTATACAGATCAAATCTATAAATATATTAAACTTTTATATACGAGGAGGTGAGAGGGAGGCAGGGAAAGAGGTGCAGCCAAGTAGTAGGTTATACTATACAACTTCTCTCTCTCACACATCTCTTGTGAAGGAATAGTTTGTCATAGTTCCTTATGTTTCAAAGCTGTGTGTGGGCGGGGTGGTGGCGGAAGTGGAGTATGCAATAAGTGAGACACCTAGAAGTGCATGAAAGTGCATTGGTAATTTTGTCTTGTGTGTCTTACGCGTGTCTTATGTTGTGTCTTATGTTGTGTCTTATTTTGTGTGCTTGTATATATTCCATTTTGATTGGTGTATTTAGGAGGATGGGGGGAGAGAGAGTATGGGGATTTTTGTTTGGGTTGTGGATAAGTTATACTGTGGTTATTGTGAGGTTCCTATAGGCTTTAGACTACGGTTTTATCAATTGAATAGGCGTTTCAGAAGTACGCGGTATTTTGCATTGCTTTTGTCATTACAACAGATTGCCCAATCTTCAAAGCGCGAGCCTTTTCTTCTCAAGTATATTCACTGAAGTTCCCTGGTAAAACCATCACAGGCTTAAACCATTATAACATTTCTCATTCTAAAGAGATACTTGTAAATAAGATTACAGGGGTGATTCTTACCATAAATATTTAAATCCCACTTCACATTATCCATGTTACATTTCCCGCCAGTTGGGGGGAAATTTCTTTTACTTCTTGTTTATTTTTGTATCAAATTTAGGTGAAAATTCATATTAATAACTATACCATACCGAGAACACTTAGAAACAAATAGCCCTTTTGTTAATAATAATAATAATAATAAAAATAAAAAAGACGAGAATAATACTACTACTTTTGCTACCATATTAGTCTATATATGATATGCATATATATACATTTAAGTTGGATCTCAGTACAACTGTCATCGAAGGATTTAAAGACACGTCTGTCGACTTTCCTATTTGGGAAGAAGAAGTGGACACGCTGAAGTTGAACAATATACAACTACCCAGTTAATATGTCTAACTAGAGTATCCTTCTCATATAGCCTATTACCTGACAGCTCCCCCTAACCCTCCCCCTTATAAACCTTAGTGTTGTTTCTCCACCAACTCTTTTCACTGGTGAAACAAACCACCATTTCCTAAAACGGAATAATTGGCAGTGAACGAAAAATGTAAACAAACAATTTTCTCTCACTCAAATTTTCTCTTTTTCATTTTACAACCAACCACCATTGGTTTATCACTCTCTCTTAGTACACTCCCACCTCCACCCCCTTGATAAGTATACAGCTAGTTGGTGTCACCATGTCAACGGCTATACCTATCTACATCGATGAATCTCAAAGTTTGATGGATAACGTGTCTCCATCAGCCAGTAATCATCATGACTTGTTTAAAAATGAAAATGAATCAGTCGACTTATTATTGAAAGAAATGAACTTGGACCCAAACACAATAGCAGACGATACTGCCTCCATATTCAATTCACCTACTAAACCATTAAACTTCCCCAGAATAAACTCAAAACCAATGATAGACTCAATGTTAAAAGAACCCAACTCAAGCTCGGATACTTATGCCAGTGACGAAGAACAACAACAATCACCACCACAAAACAACAACAACAACAACAGAATAAAATATCTCAAACTTCCTTCGATAGGAATTTCGACTTTGATGATTCAATCGATGTCCAAAAGACAATCGATAAACACGGAAGTGGCAATGACGAATTCTTATTTCAAACCCCAGTAACTTCAACCATCAATTTATTAGAACAAACAAGAAGCCATGACATGAATAAATCTCCCAGTAAATCAATTATGAAGAAGACCCCCAATTCGTCACCTACCAAGTCAGTTGCTTTTATTGCTGCCGCTCCTCAAGTCCATCAATACAGTGAAGAAGAAGAATCAGCAGCAGAATCTTCTCACCTAGGAGAGAAAGAGGAAGAGGAACAAATACCACAACAACCCATCAACAATCAATGGAATGAAGTAGAACACCGCCAACACGAAATTAGTAGCAGCAGTGACAATTCAAATCCACCATCTCCTCCACCACATAAATCAAACACCTATGCTCAATTAATCAACCAAGATGCTAAATTGGAAGATGACCAAGATATTGATCAACAGACCATTACCGGCTTGCAATTAAAGCATAATAGTTATAGTAATCTTTCCCTCGATGAAAAATTGAATTTATACCTTTCTAATGAAAAAGATCAACAAAAACAACAACAACAAAACCAACAACAACAACACCCCCCCGATATGGACAGCCATTTGCATGAATTAGATCAAGCTTCCAAATCAAAGACTCAACACAATATCAATGATCTTTCCTTATCCATCCAAACTGCCCCACCCACCCTCGAAAACCCCTTGGATTCATTGGCCCATTCCGGAGTTCACTTACCTTCATCAGGGTCTTCACAATCTTCATTACAATCCTTAGGTGATGACAATCGAAAATTGAAATCAACCAGAGAACAACCACCAAGTTCAAACAGAGGAATTGTATTGAATGATGGTATAAAGGGATTATCGGACGATCTTGTCGAATCGTTAATCCCTGCTTCATACGTGGAGGCAATAATTACCAGATCTCCTTCCTTTGGAGTGGCTGATCAATATGGAGATGATAATAATTCATCTTTTGATCAATCGTATACCCATACTGAACAATCGATTTTGAATTTGTTGAATACTGGAACTTCTTCCCCTCCTGATTTGGCACAACATGATAGAATTGAGGTGGAACAGCCTATTGAAGTGGATATACCAGTTAAAAAAGAACAAGAACACACACCAGTACCCATCAAGCAGGAACATCCCCCCATCAAGCAGGAACAACCTGCCACGGTGAAGTCAGAATCTATTTATCATATTTCGGAATATAATGGTCTTACTCCACAGGAAGAAGTAGAAGAGATGTTAGAAAAGAAGAAACAAATCAACATGAAACCAGAAGGGGAGGAGGAGCAGGAGGAGGAAGAAGATTCAGTAGCTTCTGAACAATCCACCAAGATGTCAATTCGTTTCCACGTAGATAGTGATTGGAAATTGGAAGATAGTCACGATGGAGACCGGGAAGATAATGATGAATCACAAATTATGAACATGACAGATATCAGTCAGATGAACCGATCATTACTCACTAATGAAATAGTAGATGCATATAAAGACACCACTGCTGAAGAAGAGTTCATTCCTAGATCATTAGCTCCACCTCCATCACCCACGAAACTTTCCTTTACCAATGTCGCTGTTACCCCAGCCGCAGTTGCACCCACGGCGCCAAGCCCAGTTGTCAATCCAACAGTGGAAAATGACGACGCGGATAACCACAACCACAAACAACAACAATAACCATAACCATGACGCGCCCAACCACAATGAAGTTTCTAGTGATAATGTCCTTGCCAACTCGTCTAACATTGCTCCACCTGAAGAAATCACCTTACCTATCGTCGAAGCCTCTACCCATCAAACCTCCTTTGATGATATGGTGAGAAGTATCGGAGGAAGATCCACCAAGAGCTATGAGGATTTATTATCTGCCGAATACGATAATGACAAGCCATCGGTTGATTTCATTTCGATTTGGCATAGTCATGAACGACAAAAGAAACATAATGGATTCCAAGTCACCAAGAGTAATGACGAATTGAAGTCATCACCAATAGTATCGACAAATTATACCAATGATAGAGTAAGACTTCCGAAATATACCCAACCAGCGAAGAAATTCAAAGAAGTTAATGTGATGTCTAGAAGAGTAGTTAGTCCTGGTTTATTTGATGATTTACAAGTGTCGGGATTCTTACCTGAATTATCTGAAGATTCAGGATTTGAAAATATTAATTTCCAAACTTATGCAAGCAGGAGAAGTAGTATTGCTTCCCAAGATCTTTTAACTAATATCGATAATGATCCCAATATTCTCGAACCTCCACAACCCGAACCAACGCAACCACCACCACCACCACCATCAGCAACAACAACATCCCGTCCACCTTCCAAGACAAATAGTGCCATTAGAGTAGCGCAAAGAATGGCATCTCAAAAAAGAACCAGTACCTTAATGCCCCCACCCACCTCCCAAACCCCATCCAATCCATTCAGGACCCGATTCAGAGTACCCACCTTTGAAATCAAACGAACCAACTCCATCCTCTCCCCCAAGAATCAATACAACAATGAGCTCTATTCCGAAATATCATCCGCTCCTACCATAAAAGCACCCGGTATGAAGACCTTGCCCAGTATGGACCGTGAGGACGTGAAGAAGATCTTGAGCACAAAGCGAATAATTACCCAAGAGGAATATACCAAAGTGAAACTAATCGGGTCTAGACTGAAGAAGAATTCTATTGTTAATTCGGGAGAGAAGTATGATAGTGTTCAACAACTGGCGTCTATTCATGATATTTCCAGTGCCAGAGGTACCATCATGAGTCAGGAGGATGATGATGATGATGATGATGATGATGATGATGAAGATGAGGTGTTGCCTTACCTCGCTGATGAATTGAAGAAATCTCCTGTGCCTTTATTAGCTCCACAACAAGTGTTTACAGAAAGGTCAAATTCGGTAGTTATTAGAAAGAAGGAAGATGATAATGAAGAAACGCCATCTCCATTATCCAGCGAATTCGACAGTGAAGCTACCCAAATCGCACCATCACCATCACCAACACCAACTCCACCCCCACCCCCTCCACCAAAACATCATAATCCATTCAGGGTGACGAAATCAGGCACCCCACAACAAATAGTCTCGAGAGAAGAGATTCCCAGATCAATCTCACCTACCAAGAAGAACCCAATCAAGATCGGATCACCAATCAAAGTGAAGAAAGAAAATGGATTAATTACCGGAGTGGAATTGAACCATTCGCCAATCCCACAATTTAAAGGTGATGAAATATTTAATGGTAAATTACGAGAAACCAATCAAAATAAATTAAACCAAGCTGCTGGTGTTTCCCCACCAGTACAGTATGGACCTTCGATGGTTTCTGATACTACTGCCGTCACTGCCATCACTGCTTCGGCTGCTGCTGCTGAACCTGCCACTGATGAGTTTCCTGATATTCCCTTAGAAAGAGGGAAATTATTTATGAGAATCGTGGGGATTAAGAATATAAACCTTCCCGACATCCAATCTGATCGTCAAGGGAAATTCTCCATCATATTAGATAATGGGGTGCATTGTATCCAAACCCCAGAATATGACTTAAATTCCAAGAATGTCACCATTGGGAAAGAATTCGAATTGATAGTGGGGGACAGTTTGGAATTCATCATAACCATGAAAGGAACCTATACCAAACCCAAAAACACCCTAGTTGAAGTGACAGAAAAGAAATTAATCAAGCCAAAGAATCGGATTTCTCGATTATTTGGCAATAAAGAAATCTTAACCACCACCAAATTCGTGCCCACTGAAATCAAAGATCCTTGGAGTCATAAATTCGCCCAAGATGGGTCATTTGGAAGATGTTATATCGATATGAATCAATACGAGGAAAAAATCACCGGCAAAGCGCAACATTTCGACCTCAGTTGTTTTAACGAATGGGAAAGGGGAGTAGATTCGAAATCCAAAGCGTCATTCAAAGTGAAACCATATAGGATTGCTCAATTGGAAGTACAATTATTATTTGTCCCCCGGACAAATATCAATGAAGTGTTACCTACTTCAATCAGATCGGCCTATGAAGGGCTTGGCGAGATTTCCCAGGGGTTAAATACCAAATATGAAGGATATTTACATCAAGAAGGAGGAGATTGTCAGATTTGGAAACGTCGTTATTTCAAATTGGTCAATGGAACCGATTTGATCGCTCATAGTGAATATAGCCATAAGACTCGAGCTAAGATCAATTTAAGCAAGGTGGTGGATGTGATTTATGTCGATCAAGAAAATATCCACCAGTATGCTGAGAATTATCGAAATTTCAGTGATGTATTGTTATTGGAGCATGCTTTCAAGATTAGGTTTGCCAATGGAGAGATTATTGATTTTGGGGCGGCTAATAAGGAAGAAAAGAAGAATTGGGTGAGTATTTTGGAGAATATTGTCTATATGAATAGATATAGGGGACAACCTTGGGTTCAATTGATGTTGGAAGCTAATGGATATAAGCTGGAGAGAAAAGACTTTATCGTGGTTTAATTTTTTAGTATTTTTAGTATTGTTTGTATTTTTAGTATGTTTTTGTATTTTTGTTATTAAAAAAAAGTTTGTTTTATTGTGTTTATATTATTACTGGTAGATTAACTTAACCACCCAGGAGGTCTTCTTTTTAAATACCTATACTCTAAGTTTAATTCAAGAAATCATCATTTAAGTAAATTTCCATTTCCAAATCCGGTTGGAATTCAGTATATAAAGTTTCTGGATCAGCATCATGATGTTCACAATATGCCGCTTCTTCATCAGCAATAATCTTCAACGATTGTCCTGGCAATAACGCTGCCTGGGCCAACAACTGGACCTGACAACTCTTTTCAAACAAGCTAAATAAATAAGCGGCTTCATCCACGGTATTACCCACCGTCAAAAGTCCATGATTCTGTAAAATAACCCCTTTACCATCGCCAATAGCTTGGGCAATCTTGGCCCCTTCCTTAGCTTCCAACGCCACCCCACCAAAATCAGTATATACCCCATGACTATTATAAAAACAACAAACATCCTGATTGATCATATCCAATGGTTTCCCCACCGCAGCCCATGCTTTCCCATAGGTAGAATGAGTGTGACAAGCGGCATTAACATCGGGTCTGGCCCGGTGCAAGGCGGCATGAATAGCAAACCCGGCGGCATTAATCGCCACCTGATTGCCATCGGGCAACACATTCCCCAGTTCATCAATATGTACCAAATCACTGGCCTTAATCAAGCCGAAATGTTTCCCCAAGGGGTTGATCCAAAAGGTATTACCATCAATGGGATCACGCACGGAAATATGGCCGGCGGTGCCTTCGGTATATCCCTTTCTGGCAAATACTCGAAATGCCCCTGCCATGTGTTGCAATACCCATTTTCTCTCTTGGTGCTTGTCAGTGAAGGTTGGGAGTTGATATGGGTGTTGACCTCCTTTGGCGATGTTATGAGAACCTCGAGAACCTAATTGATAGCCGCGGGAGGTGGACACTACTGTTGCGTCAGCGACAGTAGCAGTAGTATTAGTAGTAGTAGTAGTAGTATTAGTAGCAGTTTCAGTGGCAGTCATATCAAGTGTATTACTTATATAGACAAATATCCGAGATGGGGTTGGAGAGACACTGGAAGCTATTTATATTTCCATTGAAGAGGTTGATAATTGCTTATGGCTTAATCTGGTGAAATAAGCGATGCGACACTGTTGGGGGTACAAGATTAGAATCCTCATGTGGGAATTATTAGCGCCCTGCGACATTTTAAAAAATGCGACACGTCGCTTATTTAACCTAATTGAGTTAAATAAGGGGGAGAGAGAGAGAGAAAGTCTGTACCTCTCCATTAAATGAATAACCGACAATCAACCCCATAAATGGAAGAGCCAACCACTCAAAGAATGCTTAATCGGGGGAATTTATCCGAAGTATCGACATGTAATAACCACAGGACCACCTGTCTGTCTGTTTGTTTCTCTATCAGCTTTCATACTAATTAGATAAAATGCACTGGAACTGTATGACAGTTGTATGCAATTACAATCAAACTCAACGGGTCATTAGTCTACACCAAGTTAAGAATGTCAATGTTGATAATTTGGATATACCCATTAGTTTGTTTGTCTACATGGTAGCACTTCAGAAGCTCCATTGTAGTATCCCATCATCAGAGATGTCACTTGGGTCAAAAAAAAAGAGAATATTCCATCAAACATAAACAGACACGGAAACGTACACAGACAGAGTACTAGTCTATTATACACTTGTTCGATATAACTTACAAATTATTTATCTCTCTTCATCTATAAATTTACCGTCAAATATGTTTAATCTGTCCCAGGACAACCGATAATATTTGCATCCAGTGGGAAGGGAAGGGAAGGAGGAGAGAGGGAGAGAGGGAGAGCGGGAGAGTTTCACTGTCCTCGAGAAAGAAATGACAATAGGGTGACACGGAAGATTGACATTAACTGATGTAGGATATCTTCTTATCTTACTTTTATATACCTCATCAGTGACTATCCGTAAGGAGTCTCTGGTTGTTGTAAAGTTGGCAGCCACAAGAGAAAGAGATACCCAAAATCATATTTCCACAGCTGGGCAAAAATAAAAAAATTACACTTCTTGTTTCGTGTTTCTTATCGTTGATGTTGATGTTCTTGTTGCTGTTGCTGTTGATGTTGGTGATGGTGGATGCCGTGTAAATTGGTTATTATTTATGGAATTATACCCATCTGTCAATTACGATGGAAGTGTTACTGTAAATGGAATACGCAAAAGAAAGAAAGAGAGACAGAAACAACGCAACTCTAGAACTCCTTCGTAATCGATGCAGGGTTTCTTAATTAAACTTTCAAGAAGACAAAAAGACTATCAAGGCTAGTTTAGAAACAAAGCCTTGTACACACTTCCATTGCACATGGTAGAATAATAAGGGGGGGAGAGAGAGACAGGGGGGTAAGTGTTGCTGTGTTTCACTCACTTGTAAAACCCACCAATAGATTCAATGCAAATACGCTGTACAGACCAAACAAAAATTCAAATTATTTTCTTCCACCACCACCACCATCTAAACCACCACCACCTAAACCACCACCACCACTAACAATGAAATCACTATGCAAATATAGATAAGAACTAAAGGGAAAAAAAAAGCTGTCACCAAAGGGGCCATATTTCCGTAAGGCTTTATACAATACAATGGAATTCTTCCTTTCTTTTTTTTTTTTTTTGTTGTTTTTGGAGTAATTAACCCACGGCACATCTAACATTATTTCACCTTTATTCAATTATAATGATGGTTTTGTTACTCAATTATATAACTGCCATGGTTTAAAAATATTGTATTATATAATTCGAGTAGAGAATTATCAGCAATTGTGTAATGTTTGAACCCTTATTTTTCAGGGTAACCCTCAAAGGGACAGTTAGGAAGGAGAAGTAAAAGTAAGGAGGAAGTAAGAGGAGAAGGAAAGACAAAAGTTACTTTTTTATCGGATGAGAAATGCAACTATTACTACTGACTATCACTTAATTCCGATCCGGTTTCCTAATATAGAAATATACCATGACGTCTACTCGATCTGACCCTCAAACGTTTTACATAATAATAATTATTATGATAATGGTGATGATTATTTTTAATTGAAGTCATTTGAATTAGTAAGACAACAATTATTATTCTTATTTGGTGGTGGGTGGGTTGAAGGGAGGATCAATAGTATAAACTTGAATCTATGAATAACATGGAGAGGTTAAATGGTGAAGGATATTCCTTCAGAAGAGTCACGTTTATGGCTTCAACTATTACTACACTACACTTCATTCACCTTTAAACAATCATTATTACATCATCATCAACAAATCGGAAACAAGGGGAGAATATTTTTAGTTGAAATGGAAAAATACCCACTTTTCTTTTTTGTCCATCATCCATTTTGTTTAATCTATAGTAATAGTAAGGTATACTATTACTATACTAATACTAATACAGTTAATCCTTTCCCCCCTTTTTTTCTAATATAATATCTAAATTGGGGCTTTATTTCATTTCCATTGTTGTTTTCTACTTCTATTTCTCTCTCTCTCTCTTTCTCTCTCTCTCTCACACATTGACAATAAAATAATAAAAAATAGGGAGACAATACAAATTTATCCTCCTCATTGATTCTTAAAAGTTCATTTTTGGTGATCATTAAAAAAAAATATTTAAATAAATTAAAAAAGGGAGACAATTCTTTTAAAAACAAAAAAACCACCACCGAAAAAAAAAGATTCGTCATTTTTTTTTTTGTCTCTTCAGTTAAGAAAAAATCACTCACACAGAATTTGGCAACACATCCATTTTTTTTAACTATTAGCAAACAAGAAGGAGTTCGTTTTAAATGACAGACATTATCCTTATGACAAATGTACCCAAGAAGAGAATAAGAAGGTTGCCTCCTGATAAACGTCAGAAAGTGTCTACTGCATGTGATTCATGCAAAAAGAGAAAGTTTAAATGCTCAGGGGAAAGTCCCTGTGAATTATGTATCAAGAAGGGTTTGGAATGTTGTTATACCATAATTGATAAACGTTCATTAAAGAGTGAACGTATGGCAAAGATGAAGGAATTGAAACAACAACAACAGCATCATCATCCTTACCATGACCAGGAACTTCAAGTGTCAGAAAGCATTGAAGGTCAGCAACACCCACAACAACAACAACACTCACAACTGCTGTTTGAAGAAGAGTTTTCTCAACCTCTGGTTTCTCCTGCTCATTCACTGATATCCCATATTTCTCCTCCACAACCACCTTCGGGCCCTACTCCACCTTTACTACAACAACAGTATCAACCACAACAAGGCGGAGGCTACCAACAACAACAACCTCCTCCACCACCCCAGGGCCAACCTCAATATCCAATTGGTTATAATGTGCCACAATACCCTCCACCACCTCCACAACAACAACAGGGTTACCCCCCACAGGGTTACCCACCTCCACAACAACAAGGCTACCCACCCCAAGGCTACCCACCTCCACAATACCAAGTTCCATATGGTCAACCACCACCCCAGGGCCAACCTCCATACGCCCAGCCAATGCAACAACCACCTTATGATTATAGACAACAACAGCAGCAGCAACAACAACAGCAGCAGCAACAGCAAAAACCATTGGCACCTCCACCCCCACCCCAACAAACTCTCCAACCCATGAATCCACAATATGCCCTATCTGCTATGCCCCAACCACCACCCCCACCACCACAACTCGCACCACCCGCACCTCCATCTAGCACCGGCTACTCTCCACAACTGTATGCCAGCTTAGAATCACCCACCAACTCCATGCTTAACTCCAACGGCTTGAAACACGGTATCCTCACCCCCGGAACCACCCCCAATGAATCCATCACCTCCAGTTCTAATCACTATATTCCAAAATCATTACAACCGCTATTATCCTTCCCCTTGAAGGATGAAAAGAAAGACCATGAAGATTCAGCTACCCAAGAAGAGGAATCAAGCGATGATGACGATAAAGATAGTCTGAATGGAGTCTCTAACCAAATGGGTAAATCGGTGGTGTTGCTAAATGATAAATCAGGTACCTTTAGATATATGGGAGAAACCAGTCCTTTGTCACTATTATATGAAACTCGTAATATCTTTTACCAATATGTGGGGTCTACCAAATTGACTGAAGATCTTAGGGGCTGTCCAGTAGTTGATAAGCCGTTGCCGTTAAAGAATCGAATTTCAGTACAGTTGCCCAGTATAGATAAACGAGATATTTATATCGACCATTTCACCAGAAATATCAATGATTCGTTTTTTATTTTCGACATGGATAAATTTCATGAGGAAATCGTCGAGGCGGTATATCGTGATCCCATGAATGAAAAGAATAAGATTATGTTAATCTTGTTGTATTTCGTGTTGGCCATTGGGGCCACCTATTATGATTTCAGTAATAAGATCCCCCAAGCCACTACCGGAGCCACCTATTTTGAAAGCGGATTAAATTTGTTACGTGACGTGGTGGAGGATTCTGAGATGTGGGTAGTGATTAATCATTACTTACAATTCCATTACTACCAATCAATCTTGAAGAAATCTACCGGCTGGATCCATTTAAATATCGCCATCAAGTATGCTCAATCAATTGGATTACATCGTAATTTCGTCAATGAACAATTTTCCAAAAAACCAGAAGAATGCGAATATAGAAGGAGATTATTTAGGAGTTTGTATACTTCTGATAGAATCTCCTCCCCCTTCATTGGTCGTCCTTTGAGTATTAATGATTATGATTGGGATGATCCTACTCGATTTCATGATTCTCAATTGGTGTTATCCACGTTGGATTTCAATGCCAAGTGTCAGATTGAATTGAGTAAAGTGTGTACTATGATTGGCCGAATCGTGGGGAATTTCTATCGTGATCGGATTATCGATTTGAATAGAACCAAGAAGTTGGCCATTGAATTGAAATTGTGGTCCAAGAATTTAGATTCGGAATTATCCATTGAACATATTTTGAAACCCCAAGATATCCCTCATAATGAAACGGGAGGTAATTCACAAATCTTATTAATGACTCATTTATTGCAATTATATGGCATTATGTTATTAAGTCGTCCATTCTTTATGTATCAGGCAGTAGCCCAGATTAATGTCGATTTGAAACATCAAGTCAAGGATGAAAAATTAACCCAGGAATTTTGTCAAGCCGCCACCAAATCCTCCATCTTGGCGATTAAATTAATGAGCCATTATATAAATACTTCCTGGAAGGAAGTGAAGAGAATGGAATGTTATATAATTATCACCTGTTGTTTCTATTCCTCAATTATCATCGGGATAACTATCTTGAGTGGCGGGTTTGAACACGAAGGTTATTCCGAAACCGATTTAATCGACCTCTTGCGGAATGCGGAATATATCTTGGATCATTTTTCCAAATGCAACAAGGGGGCCGAAAGGTATGCCGAAATCAATCATGATATGATTCATGCATTAGTTCATCGACATGAAAAAACCCCCAAGCTGGAATTCAATGATGAAATGGTTTCTCCTGGATCTGACGCTGGTGGTGGTGGTGAAGGTGGTGATTTTGATTATCGGGTGTTGAATGATTTTAATTTCATCGATGATCCAAATAATAATTTACAATCATTGATTGAATTCCAACAATTCTTTGTGCCGCAAGATATCGCACCCACTTCTGGATCAGTGGATGTGAATACTACCATGCCTTATGATTATGGTAATTATGAATTATTCTTTGGTGATAAGTATTAGCTTTTTTTGTTTGTTTGTTTTTTTAATGTGTTGATATTGATGTTGTTATTCTTACTTTTTTTTTTTGTTCTATGACTGGGTTCTTTTAGAAGTTTCAATTCTTTTTTATGTTTATTTAACTGACAGTGTGTACTTTATATATAGTTGTTGATATTTGTTTTATATATATATACTATTTTTTTTGCTCTTGAAGTTATTGTAGCAAGTGAGGTGCTTATGATGGGTCCCTTTAGGGATACAATCATCATCGTCGTCGTCTCTCCTGCGAGAGTTTGAGGCTAAAGCCAAAAAAGAAAAAAAAAAACATTAAAAGAAAGTTTTCAATTGACCGAACCACCCCTTATTCACCATCACTACATTCACCACCTCCACCTCCACCACCACCACCACCTCCACCAATGGTGTTTCTATTGTACTTGTTGCTTCAGGTGATGTGGTTCATTACTCCACCCACAATTGCATCTCCAGGTGACGATCTCTACGCCTTCACCGATTGTCGATATCAATGTGAACAAATCACCTGTCACAACAACCCCTACCATCTTTTACTCCAAGAACACCCCGATGAACAATACCACTACTATAATGACAACTGGCAATTCGATGTCATGCCCCTTCCCTTCCATCTCCGTCTATTGGGCTGGAATTGTCTCCTGAATTGCGATTATCAATGCCAGAGAGTGATAACCCAAGCACGCAAGCTTAATCAACAAGAAATCTATCAATTTCATGGGAAATGGCCATTTTTGCGGGTGTTTGGTATTCAGGAACTCGTGAGTGTGTTGATGTCTTTGGGAAATTTTATCGCCGCATATATTGGTTTCAGGAAGATTTGGAAACATTTCACTAATCACTCCACCCCAGTGGAGTTAAAATATCAATATGTTAATATTTTGATCCTTATGGTGGTGACTATGGGTGCTTGGTTATCGTCTACCATTTTCCATATTCGTGATTATCCTCTTACTGAACATTTAGATTACTATTTTGCTGGTTTGACGGTGCTTTGTGGATTTCATGCCTTGGGGGCAAGATTATTTAAATTGTATCGTCATGATCGATACATGGCCCGCTGGAGTTTTTCTATGGCATGCGTGGCGGCTTATGCATATCATGTTCATCGATTATACACCGATTGGTCATATACTTATAATATGAGAGCTAATATTTTCATTGGCGTTTGTCAGAATATCTTTTATGCGTTGTTATGTTATGAATTATATTCAAAGTATTATAATTTAGAACAACAAGAGCAACAAGAGCAACAAGA
>JAJMHC010000069.1:0-40627 GCA_030582855.1 Hemisphaericaspora lyxosophila
GTTGTGTCACCTCCAGTGGAACTGCCATCGTCGGAGGAAATGCCATCGTCGGTTGTAGTACCATCCAGTTCAGTTTTTTTGTCACCTCCAGTGGAAGTGCCATCGTCGGTGGTAATTCCATCCAGTTCAGTTGTTTTGTCACCTCCCGTTGAAATGTCATCTCCAGTGGTAGTACCATCCAGTTCAGTGGTTGTGTCACCTCCTGTGGAAATGTCATCGTTGGTTGTAGTTCCATCCAGTTCAGTTGTTTTGTCACCTCCAGTGGAAGTGCCATCGTCGTTTGTAGTACCATACAGTTCAGTGGTTGTTTCACCTCCAGTGGAAGTGCCATCGTCGGTGGTAGTACCATCCAGTTCAGTTTTTTTGTCACCTCCAGTAGAAGTGCCATCGTCGGTTGTAGTACCATCCAGTTCAGTTTTTTTGTCACCTCCAGTGGAAGTGCCATCTCCAGTGGTAGTACCATCCAGTTCAGTGGTTGTGTCACCTCCTGTGGAAATGTCATCGTCGGTTGTAGTTCCATCCAGTTCAGTTGTTTTGTCACCTCCAGTGGAAGTGCCATCGTCGTTTGTAGTACCATACAGTTCAGTGGTTGTTTCACCTCCAGTGGAAGTGCCATCGTCGGCTGTAGTACCATCCAGTTCAGTGGTTTTGTCACCTCCAGTGGAAGTGTCACCGCCAGTGGAAGTACCATCGTCAGTGGTAGTACCATCCGGTTCAGTTGTTGTGTCACCTCCCGTTGAAATGTCACCTCCAGTGGTAGTACCATCTAGTTCAGTGGTTGTATCTCCTTCAATGGAACTGCCATCGTCGGTGGCAGTGCCATCTTCGGTGGCAGTACCATCCAGTTCAGCGGTTGTGTCACCTCCCGTTGAAATGTAACCTCCAGTGGTAGTACCATCTAGTTCAGTGGTTGTATCTCCTTCAATGGAAGTGCCATCTTCGGTGGAAGTGCCATCCAGTTCAGTGGTTGTGTGACCTCCCGTTGAAATGTCACCTCCAGTGGTAGTACCATCTTCAGTGGTAGTACCATCTTCAGTGGTAGTACCATCCAGTTCAGTGGTTGTGTCTCCTCCAATGGAAGTGCCATCTTCGGTGGCAGTACCATCCAGTTCAGTTGTCATTGCACCTCCCGTTGAAATGTCACCTCCAGTGGTAGTACCATCCAGTTCAGTGGTTGTGTCACCTCCAGTGGAAGTGCCATCTTCGGTGGAAGTGCCATCCAGTTCAGTTGTTATGTGACCTCCCGTTGAAATGTCACCTCCAGTGGTAGTACCATCTAGTTCAGTGGTTGTATCTCCTTCAATGGAAGTGCCATCGTCGGTGGTTGTGTCACCTCCAGTGGTTGTATCACCTCCAGTGGAAGTGCCATCGTCGGTTGTAGTACCATCCAGTTCAGTGGTTGTGTCACCTCCAGTGGAACTGCCATCGTCGGAGGAAATGCCATCGTCGGTTGTAGTACCATCCAGTTCAGTTGTTTTGTCACCTCCAGTGGAAGTGCAATCTTCGGTGGAAGTGCCATCCAGTTCAGCCGTTGTGTCACCTCCAGTGGTAGTACCATCTTCAGAGGTACTACCATCCAGTTCAGTTGTTGTGTCTCCTCCAGTCGAGGTGTCAGCTCCAGTGGTAGTACCATCCAGTTCAGTTGTCGTGTCACCTTCTGTTGAAGTATCAGCTCCAGTGGTAGTACCATCCATTTCAGTTGTCGTGTCTCCTCCAGTGGACGTTTCAGCTCCAGTGGAAGTTGTTTCTGGTTGTGGTTCTGGTGGTTCGTAACATTGTAAATCCCAACATACTAAAGGCAGATCGGTTAACTGGCCGGGCCCTGGGCATGAATATGTGTATGTTGTAAAGACAATATCGGATATACATATCTCGCCCCAACACCAACTATGCTCAATTTCGATTGGGGTAGAACAGGCCTTACCGTCGACGATATTTGCTTCCATTAAATAAACAATTGAAAATTGTTGGGCAAAGCTGTATAGTTCGAGCCATAAGTCAAGTTCTGGGGGCAAATAGTTATTCGGAGTTTGCAAATTCTTTACCAAAAGAGACTGGGCTGCATAACGGGGACCGTAGGGAATTTCAAAATCAAGTGTGACTAAGTAGTTCTTGCCTGAGACCCATTGGATATCTGAGTAGTTAAAGGTGAATAAGGGTGGATAACCAAGACTCTCTGATAATGCCCCAAATGTGACATCACACTGGTCAATATTGTTCGCAAGGTTACATTTGGCGACACCAGTTGGCTCGGGGCTTGGTAGCTTTGTTACAGTGACCCCGAGTGCTGGAAGCATTAGGTAGTACAATAATAAAAGTTGTTTCATTGTTGAATAATAAAAAAGGTATCTTTTGTTTGAGTAATATTGATAAGTTGTATGGCTGCAAACTGGTAATTTTGGTGAGATATGTCTTTAATATATAGATGGGTTCACATATTGATTATTCGGACCAATCTCTTTACCTCTAGAATGAGGCATTCGAATAATAAGACGGAAGATTATTCAATGCACATGCACGATTTAAGATGGCATTCAATGTGAGCTAATGACTTCGTGTTGGCTCTACATTGATATCAGTACTTAAAAATGAAAGACGCAATTTGATATTTGGAATATGAGATTATTTTTTGGGGTATTATTATTTTTTGCATTGTTTGCACAAATAATAATGTGACTTATTCATCTCGGATAGTAAATTTCTATAATGCATTAGACACCCCACAATAGACATGCAGCAGGGGATGTCGATTATGATGCCATTAGTCACAAGAGGCTCTTCAAAGTGTTTGCGAGATATATAACTTCTTGAACATATACTCAACAAGAGGCAAGAGATGATAGACAGAGGAAGGCTTGTGCTGCATATGCCAAGTAAACTATGGAAAAACCTGGGCGAAAACCTAGCGCAGTTTTGTGCAGATAAAATTATAAATTCTGGCCAACCTCAATTAAAAGAAGGAACCACTGAAATTGATCATCAAGACGCATGCTGCTTGGAAAATATAGGAGGTTGTTTATTATTTTTCAATACCAAGAGAAATACCATGTTTATATTTTTTGAAAAATCCTTCTATAACTGGTTCACTTGTAGTGGGGTGATGCATATAAAATTCTGCAAACTTTCTTCTAATAAATAGGGTCAGTACTCTAATGGTGCAAGATTGATGCTGGTATTCTTTCTAGTGGATTAAGCCTTTCTGACACGGTTTGCAATGGGCCAATTCCCAAAAAGGAGGTGGATTTAACCCTCCGTAAAAATTCACCTGTTGTCATGTGACCAAACCTACTGGCAATGACATTGGTATACAAAATATTTTAGTTTCTCCCCCAACCACTAGTTGAAAAATATTGCAGCCAAGAAAATATGTCAGTAGACCCTGATTCTGGTCATGCTGAAGCTAGAAGACGCACGATTTATTTCCAAATGGAAACTATTTTGAAATGATGTCATGAATATTGGTGTATGCTAATTTGCAACCTGGTACTATTAAGAGAGAAGGGGTTTACCTTATTAAAAGGAGTTCTATTTTAAATCTTCAATGTATACCTTTGTCATCGGCACGAATCAGTAGGAAAGAAATTAAATATGGATTGGAAATGGTAAACCATTCGCAACCGGTGGGTTATTTTTCTGCTCGCGTAAAACTTCAATTTGGTAAACATTATGATATGATTTCTGTTATATTGAAAAGTATGCATTTGACAAAGTGCCTTTCAGATAATCTTCCAAAACATGATATTGCCGTGGCATCATGCTCGACATTTTTGTAGTATGTAATCCTGACCATCAACGATAATAACACAAATGGTGCCTATGCCGCAACATGCACATCGTTGCATCATCAAAAGAAAATGGAATACAGGACCATGCCTCTTGAAAAGAAAGAAATAAGAAAGAAGAAAAATAAACACCATATGCACTAGGGAATACAGGAAACACAAAATAATAAGTACCAGGCTCAACAGAAACAGCCTAATGAAAATTGGATGACAGAGGGAGGATTTAAAATGTTAAAGTATCACCAGTTCTTTTCAAATGGTTAACCAAAAAGGGTGAATAATAATATTAATGAAATGGTTCGATTTGTTTGTGATAATCCAAAGGAATATTCTGAATGACTTCCAGGTTAGTATACTTCGTGGGTTTCCCCTCCTATTGATCCTTAATCTGGATGCTTTTGAAACCTCCCCCTTCACAAATAATTTGGAGAGAAGCCGATCGGCCTGGAGAGATGACTTTCCAATCAACCCAAAAATAAAGAAATTAAAAGGGGCTGGGTGCTAAAAAGGAAAGTAAGCAATGCTTCCTGGTGCATTAAGATAGATAGATGAACAGGAAAGTTCATACACAAACATTTTTACAGAGGAAGATTTATCATATAAATTGATCGAATATGATCAATAACCAGTGGAACACTTATAACAACAGATAGTATATATCACCGTGATTGTTAATTACTCTACTATTAAGGCAAGCCAGGACAGCGACACCTATACAAATTACCCAAGCTGCATCAAGCCTAATTTCAACTGAAAATAGGAAACAAAATAATTTCTATTATTGCAAAAAATATTTCCCGAGAATACAGTACATTACCCCACATATTATTTTTTAGATTATTAATTGGCATGACTTTTTCCAACGAAAACCATAACATTTGTGCATGAAAGGGATCAGGATTTTTTTTTTAAAGTCCGAAGCAATGGTAATTATGCATACCCCATTAATCAGTGATCGTCACCGATAGGACATATTCATTGTGTTTATTAAATAAGCAAGATTCTACTCTAATTCGAATGACCATGTTGGTAGTTTCCGTTTTTTTGCCAATTCCGTCTAGGCCGGATTCATCGTTCCAGGGTCATCTCTTATGCAGTTGAGTATCAATGACCATTTGATTTGGTGAAATTGTCAATGCCAAACTTTCCCTGCTTTTTATGTTATGGTTTAATTTTCTGGTAAAATTCGGTGAACTAATTAGAGAAAAAATGACAATTTTTGCATTACATCAATGTTTGTAAGTGGGCTGAAAACACTATATATCTTGCATGTGAGATCCGACAAAGTGGTATCTGCTTTCATTCCAGTACTTACTGCTAGTGTTAAAACTTGTACAGTAGAACCTCCCATGAATAGTAAATACTGTTGTTGTTGATGATATATTTTCTAACTAGTTTACTAAGAAAAAGCAAGACAAATCCACTGCGTTAAACTAACCAAACCAGCTTTAATAAAAGCACAGAACTAATTTGCAAAAATTTAAAGCTTTACTTACTGTTGCAAAAGGGTAGAAAAGCGGCGAACCTCCCAAATTAGATTCCAAACCACCTCAAAAATCTATGTTTCGAGAGCTCACTCACTTTCGCACATTCATGTCCAAGTATCTATTTATAATGCGAAAATTGCCTTCTTCGCCACCACCAATTCATAAGTTTTGTTACTTTCTCGATTAACTATAGTTATATTGTTTAGGACAAGTTCAGTATTCGGAACTGCCTGGAATACACTAGCAACGATAATATCCTCAACACCAAGTCTCACCTTTTTATCATGTGGATTGCCCCTAGTAATAGGATCAACGATACATATTCGCTTAGTTTACATGTTTAAATAATCTTTCCTTTAAAAGGCCTAAATTTCCAAAGTTTGCTTTCATATAAGAGAATATTAATTTCATCACCCAAAACAAATCATTGCTTCAATTCATATCCTGCGAGCCACCATTGGTGTTGTTCAAGGATTTAGCAAAGTCATGCTGATAAAGTTTGTTGATAGTGACAACGATAATATCATTTTCTAACCTGTGGCATTTGAAATCGGGAGGGAATAAAAACCAAGTGGGAATAGAAACCAAGGGGGAATAAACAATTTGCCTATCTGGGGGAAACCATTCTTGACCCACCTCTGATTCCATCACTCTAACTAACTTTTATATCAATGACTAGATGGGTGTCTAAGTGTTATTATTCAGGTATACTTGGTGATTGACTATTACCACTAACCGGATTATTGAAAGTAGTTTCAATTTGGAATGAACAAAGGCATAGTTGATCAAGCAAATATAATTGCCCAACCAACATGACAATATGGTTTCAACTGTTAATCTATTCAAGGTATTGCATTGATAGGGGGTGGTAAATGGAGAAGAAACTGTGGTGAATTAGAATATTTTCAGTTGGTGTTTTTTTATTTCAATCTCAATTTACAACTGCAAAAGCCTTTACTAATTGTCATAATATATTTGTCAACATAAAAGTACATCCGAGGCAATCTACAAAGTAACTACAGTCTATGTTTCATGTCTGCCATGCCTAATCTATTATAGAAGTTAACACTCAAAAAGATAATAATTAGGCATAAATGAAACACAATATCTTCAATTTCACAATATCTACTAAATTGATTCATGTCCCAGCTCTTTACACCATGATGGGAAGGTATTATTTGTATTAATCATTTGAGGTTAACCAGAGAATTGACTGTTCAAGTACCTAAGTACTTCGCTTCTCTTCTATTCACTACAGCCACTTGCTAACAAAGCCCATTCAAAAGCAGTTAAGTTGTCTATTAATCTTTACAGTTAACCAGGTCTGTGATTTGATGATTTTGGCTAGCCATATATAGTTCAGTGATTATTTTATGATGATAGAATACCCGATCTTTGTTCCAGTGTGATGGGTTTGGAACCATTCCTACAACATTTGGAACCTTGAAACGTTTATCCCCAGTATACTTCTTCCACTTGTTATGATGAAAATACCATCTACCAAATATACTTCACATAATCATCGGCAATACAACTATCCTCAGGATGATAAAGTCCACCACAATACCTTCAACAACCACCATTACCAAAGCTAATATCCTTGATAATGGTTTTATATGCAGAAAATATTGCCAATTCATTCAATCCATTACTACTTCCATTCTTTTCACAGTAATCCCCGCCAAGAGCTATAGATAGTATACTTAAATCTAATTTCCCTATTATCTAAACAATGCACGAAATCAATCGCATTGATTGCATTCGACCGGAAATAATTGACGATCTTAGTGTAAATTTTGGCAAGCCAATATGTGGGTCAAAATTTACTCGTGTGTTACCAATATCGTAAAGCGACCATAATAGAAACATTCGGTGGGTGTACTCTTTCATCATTGGAGGTATTTGGTGGTGATTCTTTTGCAACCAACTCAATATGACTACAGCATTATTTTACTGTTTAATCAGATTAATTTGCTCCTGATGGAAATCTTGAACATAAACACAATATCCATTCCATGAGATACTACATTAGATAATGACCATCCACCTTTGGTGATGAATTCCTTCATTATTGAAACACTGGTTACCTATCTTGTATTTATCTAATAATTCAAAATTTAACAATGTTGAATTCGTGCAACCCAGTCTCAAGCAATCAAATCTTGGATCAGCTTTTAATATGCTTATGATTGTGGCAATATAATCATAATCAGCGGGGGGCAACCCTGAAACGAACCTCCTCCATTAGATGGCATATTGCTCGATGAATTAGTGATTCGGTCATCTCTTTGAATACCAATTTGATTATCTGTCATTGGATTGGATTCATTGATGCCAAGTAAACCGTGTAGCAATTCGATGACAAGGTGAAATTTGAGATTGGTGCCTGAGAACTTCTGGCCTGGGGATAACCAGTGGGAATAGTGCTTGAGTGGCACGAGTGGCACGAGTGGCTTGCAGAGCATGGTTCAAATTCAACTCCATTGCGTAATAATACTATTCCCTGTTTCTTTCCAATAGAATTAGTTGAGATATCATCATCGTTGCTACCTTTCCCGATAATCATCAAATGGGACAAGCATGAGGTAGGTCTGGTCTTTGCGATAATAACAACAGTTTCTTCTCTGGTTATAGCCCAGAGAAGATGCAGGGTTGATTGAGCTGCAGGGGGATGGGGGTCGCCAATACTGCTAGAGGAATCTTTTCTGGATTCTTTGGGATTATCGATGTTTCCCCTGAATGTGACATTGTTATATATCTTGCCTCTCGTCTTGTTCTAAGTTCATGATGTTTACAGGACACGTCAAAATAACCAAAGGGAACAATATACTAATATTGAGGCCAGGGCCCCGCCCTTTTGTATGCTGTGACTTTATGACCTTGGACAGGGATACATTCGGTAGAAAGTTAACAAATACTTCCTTTGTTGCTTCACCATAAACATCAAGTACTTGATTATCAACAAACTTCCACAATAGCGGGTGTTTAAATAACTAGACTCTAGTGCCTTGTTTGTAGGTTTCTATTAACCTGATGAGATGACGGCTAGGTGATAATTCTGTAAGCCCCTTTTCTTTCCCAAATATTCTTGGCTATAGCACTCAAACTCTTTCTTTCTGGGATATTTATTACCAATCGATAAATATAAAGATATTTTTTTTCATTAATATAGAATATTTCTGGATCATGGAGTTGTTCAAATTTCTAATTTTCTAGAGTCTACTTCTTATGGGGGGGAGGTTGTGGGTGCAACTGGGTGCAACTGGGGCTGGCTCAATAGGCCTATTGTTCGACAAAACAATTTCAGATTCCAATTCTCTGCTAGTACATGTTCGCCTTGGACATCTAGTTTCGACTGGTGGAAGCATCGTATAGAAAGGGTAGAATTAAAAAAAGATCTCGATCGAAGAATAAACGGGATGATAGGAGAGCGAATTTAACATACTTTATTTTTTTTTTTTTGCGTGCGTGCGTGCGTGCGTGCGTGCGTGCGTGGTCCGGAAATTTATCGCATATCTCAACTACATTTAGAACGCGTTACTCAACCGTAGGGGAGATCGATCTACCGTCTGATTATTACTCTATATATATATAGAGGAGACAGAAGAGGTGACCAAACGTTCTTTACACAAGAAAATAAACAATTTGCCTGGGAGTGTTTGAAATTCACTGGAAAAATGGTGGGGTAAGGATTATTAAACCTGATATTTCCCCATGGAAAATAACTAATCCCCAGCAACGATTAGTTGACCTTCATGGACTTGCTTTGAATCGCTTCAGTTAATATCTTGCATAAACCCTCCGTTGTATATTTTACTATAGTCACAGTGGGAAGACCGCCTTGACTAATCTCCTCTAGAGTTGGGTTTAGCTGAAATCTTCATCGTTGACTTTTTAACCCAAACAAAAATCATCACATTATCTATTATCCATTACCCATCTATTAAAAAAAAAAAAAAAAAATACTAGTGATCGCCACCAATACCGGCTATGAATGTCAAAGACCACGTTCTTGACATTCCATTATCAATAAGAGCCGGATTCCAATCACTTCTAGAAAACCAGTCCCAGGATGATTTGGGGTCAAAAAGTGCCTTGTTGAGCATCAATATACCCTGCCAACCATCTGGAATCCTATCAATTATGCTTGCTAACTTTTGCTCCCATTCCTCTTTAACAAATCTTGGGTGTCTGATAAATGATGATATTGGAGTAATTGGCAACATGTGAATTCCGTGAATCCATTCATCAGCGACACTCCCCCTTCCGAAATAGGTGGCGAAATCAATCTTATTTTCAAAAGAAATCCCTGCTACTTTGTTGCCAATGAAATTAGCAGGTTGTATCTTATTGTCGTCACAGTAAAGCATGTACATGTTCATTGATCTTTTCATTATTGCGAGCAATAAGTTAGCTCTGTTTTCCATTTGAGAATCTCCAATGACATTAGCATATAGTTTCATTCCATATGCAAAGTTATAGTCTTCAGAAGATGATTCTTCGTCTTTTCCATCTCCTGAGGCAAAGATGCCATGAGCAAACGAATGACCATGGAACCAGTCAAATGATCTAAATTGTGGGAAAAATCCATCTGATTGTGGATTAGCCGTATCTCTCAAAAGGGTATTGGCATAGTTGAAAACGAGATTGTTATTGGAATAAAGCCATTCCTGGTCAATATGACCAATAATAGCAATAGCGTGGATGTGATAACCATAATGGAAATGATGATCGTTATAATTAGCATTACCAAAATCAGCCGCGGGCTCAGCTGATGAAATTAATCCTTTCCAAGTGGTGTCATATAATAAGGGGAATTTCTGTTTGTTGGTAGCAAATATTTCCACCGCCTGTTTAACTTTCGGCAATATTGCATTAGTCAATTGTTGATTTTGTAATACAAAGTGACAAACATACGTAATGTAAGCATACTTGGCCAAAATCTTTCCCGACGTGTACATAGAATCTATATTGGCCATTCCTACAACATCATCGTTAATTTCCACTGCCGCTGCTTCTGCAATTACTTTCTTGGCAGAATCTGAGTATCTCGATTCGGTGCAGAAACTGGTCCAGGGCTCCCACATAATCTTGTGTGGGAGATCCTCTTCCATTATAAGCTCATTGGTATTATATGCTTTCATGACCCCTTTAGTCGGAGAATCCAATGTCAAGCCAGTGTAGCTCGCGTTGGCCGATTCGACTATTGCTTCCTGGTGATGTGGAAGGCACCATACGATACATTTATTTGATTTGGATTTTCCTTTCATATTGTAAATGAAACTGTAACGACCTACATCATCTCTAGCGGATGCAGAAAGGTCGGCACTTTCGGCATAGCAACCGGCAGAATTATCATAATGATCCGATAATCCTCTTGAAATTTGAATCGTGGCATTCCCTTCCCGATCACTAACGATGTTATTTGGATCCTGCAAAGACAATTCCATATCTCCATCGACATAAATTGACCAAGTAACTTGGTTAAACAACATGGCTGAATATTTTTGGATATTGCCGATTTTGTTCAATTTCTTCCATTCTTGTACCCCCACTGAAGAACCTATAATTGGTCTAACTTTTTGATAGATTGATGTAATGAACCCCATACCATGCACTAATGGAATTATGATTCTTTTATCCTTAGATCCATTTGTAATTGATGCAGTTGCAGAAAGCTTCTTATGATTTGATACACTCAACTGAATATTGTTCTGAGTGAAATTATCTCCCGAAATAACAAATGACTTAATCTTTGGAGGGTTGAAATAATATTGTACAGTTTTTGCAGTGGGGTCGGGTCCAAATACTCGTTGTGAAGCGTCTGTATGATTGAAGGCTAGCCCAACAAGTTGGTCGGGATCAATTGTTAACCAAAGGGAATATGGCAAAGTCCAAACTGGAAATGTTTGATCTGCCAAAGTCAAGTTATTGGAGAAGTTATTGGTTTGAATAGGAGAATCATGTTCATCATAACCACATCCAATTGGTTTTTGGTTGTGTTGAGATCTGGGGAATATCCTAGGTGGTTCACCACTGGCAATTGGTTGAGTAAGTATATCTTCAAAATTCGGCATCTTCGCTTAATTGTTGAATAGAGCCTTGCTGTATTCAATCCCCACTTTCTGAATACTTTATCTCCAAGTCCCATTAAAGCTGAACTCAGGGTTGTTTGAGAAAAACTTCCATTGGTGACTATCGGGTTAGTAAGTGTTTTTTTTGTTTTTTTTTTTGCGCGCTTCCCACCAGCGGTTTTCTTTTTGTTAGCGGTTTCCCAATAGGGAAAATATTCCGCACCAAATTCCGCTTGGTCAATATATATATAAATCCCCCCCCCCCCCCAAGCCCACAGATTGATATGTTTTATATCTTATCTGTGTCTTGATATTCATCAATAATGCAATTACTCAAGCCTTTAGTGTTTGCTACTTCTTTCTCATTAGCTACTGCTAATGAAACAACTCAACCCAGCTTAGTTGAGATGTGGGGTGATCTTTGGCCATTCCAAGGGATCAATACCTTTGCTCATTTAGATCATTTCTCCTGCTTACTTGAAAATAACACCCCGTTTGATATTGGTATAATTGGAGTTCCGTTTGATAATGCCGTTTCATATAGACCTGGTGCTAGATTCGGTCCCCGAGCAATAAGAGCTGCCTCGCAAAGACAAACCAGTTTACGTGGATTCAATCCTCGTGCTATGTTCAATCCATACAAATCCTGGGCCCACGTCATTGATTGTGGTGATATGCCAATTACTCCAATGGACAATTCACTTGCATTTCGACAAATGGATGCAGGATTTGAAGAATTGCTCTTGAGAAGAAAGTCTACAAATGATTCTAAGGTTCCACCAAGGTTTGTGTTGTTAGGTGGTGATCATTCGGTGTTACTTCCTCATATTAGAGCATTAAACAAAGTATATGGTCCTGTCAATATCATTCATTTCGATGCCCATTTAGATACTTGGAGTCCCGACAAATATCCATCATTTTGGCATTCCGACCAATCTGAACTAAACCATGGTTCAATGTTATGGAAGGCTCATGAGGAAGGCTTGACTACCAAGACTAATATACATGCTGGTATTAGAACAAAATTATTAGGGTTGGTTGATTTGGAAGACGATGATTCTCAAGACTTTATTCGTATTGAAGCTGATGATATTTGGTTAAAGGGCCCTGAATATGTCATCAAGAAAATATTGAATACGGTTCCTAAAGATACCCCAACCTATATCTCGGTTGATATAGATGTGTTAGATCCTGGGTTTGCAAGTGGGACGGGTACTCAAGAACCTGGAGGGTGGTTGCCTCGTGAGTTAATACATATCTTAAGAGGCATTGAAGAGTTGACCGTAGTTGGTGCCGATATAGTAGAAGTTTCTCCTGCTTTTGATCATGCTGAAGTTACAGCCACAAACGGTGCACAAGTTGCTTACGAAATAATCACTAGTATGGTCAAGAAAGGTAGTATTGATCCTAGTTTAGTTAAAGTGATTCACACTTTTGAACAATAAGTTGTCTACAGGGAATTTCTAATAAAACATCTTATATATAAAACAAATAGAATAAAAATTATTCTCATTTATATTTTGGCCACTGTCATTTAATTCTATACTAATAAACCGGCAATAACACTATTAGGAAGGGGGGGGGAAGTTGAAAACAATTTAATAAAGTAATATGAAAATGTGAAACAAACAATTGAAATTAACTAATCACGATTAAAGAATTAAAGCGATACCGGCAGCGAGAGCACCGGCAGCACCAAGACTGATACCATTAGCAACGGCACCGGCGTGAGTAGTGGTGGTGGTTTGGTTGGTGCGGTTGGCAGTAGCATTAGACACGACGTCTCTTTGGTTGATGACAACTTGGTCAGTTGGTTGAACAAAAACAGTGGTAGTTAAAGGTGGTTTGGTGTGGTCGAATCTACCCCATCTGTGAGTACCAGTTTGGGTGGTCTTTGGTCTTGGAGTGTGGTCGAATCTACCCCATCTGTGAGTACCAGTTTGGGTGGTTTGAGGTCTTGGAGTGTGGTCGAATCTACCCCATCTGTGAGTACCAGTTTGGGTGGTTTGAGGTCTTGGAGTGTGGTCAAATCTACCCCATCTGTGAGTACCAGTTTGGGTGGTTTGAGGTCTTGGAGTATGGTCGAATCTACCCCATCTGTGAGTACCAGTTTGAGTGGTCTGTGGTCTTGGGGTGTGGTTGAATCTTCCCCATTGGTGAGTTTGGGTGGTACCAGTAACAGTAACGGTAACAACTTCTCTAGTTTCTTCTTCAGCAGCGGAGGCTAAAGCGACAGCAGAGGTCAATCCAATGGCAACGGTAGATAACTTCATGGTTGTTGGTTGTCTTGATAAGGAGAAGCAGGAGCAGGAGAAGAAGAAACACTAAACAAAAAAAAAACTTCAAGTTCTGGAAAAAACTTTTGTTTTGAGTTTGAAGGAATTTCACAGCGGCCTGTCTGCGGTAATTAAACTTAAGACACCTCCAAACCTCAATAGTTAAAAGTTTCTTTTTTTTTTCTTCTGCTGCGGGCAACAAGGAAAATGCTGGAAATTCCCTCAATCGCCCACACCCCAATCCTTGGTCATCGTCATCTAATGAAGTCATTGGTTTATGCAATCATTGTTTACTATTAGGTGAAAAATAAATAATTATATCTCCGATGATGCAGATAGACATCTCTATGAACTAATTTCATATTTCTTCGGCCATGGCCATGGGCATACTACTCATCGCCCCCCCCCCCTCCTGTGGCTTTCACTATGTTCATTGGAGAGAGCAAGGGTGAGCAGTGGGAAACAGGGTCAATTAATTAGCGGCAAAGTGGGTGGTAGATAAAACCCCCGCTAATTAGGAAACTGGTTAAGCGTTTTTCTTTGTTTATCTCTCAGCTGTTTGTGTGGAAAAATTATCCGTCATCGCATCGGTAAGCTCGGCCAAAACAAAACAAAAAATGTGTGAATGTGTGAATTTGCCGGTGTACACGACCCCAGCTCATTTTACCACCATTTGGTAAATGACAAGTTGATAAGGGGGGTGGTGGTGGTTAGGGTATATACGTTTGGGGTACGAAAATAGTTCATTGATGTGGCTCTGTTTGGACTGATGGTTGACTGACTTGTTTTTAACAAAAGAAAAAAAACATCTGATAAAATTTGTAACGGTTAACCTTTCCTTACATTATTGGAAGGATTTGAACAAAAATGTGTGGCAAATTTGGATATAATTGGAAATTATCATAAACACGGTAGTGAATACACAGTAACATCAACAGTAGCCATTAATAACTGTTCTAAGCACTCCCCTCCCCCCCCTTTTTTTTTCTTTTACAAAGTGTTGGACTTTCATTCTTGTAACCTAGTTGACAACCTTGTTTTTTTTTTTTTTTTTGCAGCAACATTCAAATTATCAAAGACTCTTTACACAAATCTTCATTACAATGAACCACCAAGTAGGCCTGTCCAAGCCACCCCACCCCATGAAAATACAAAAAAAAAAAAAACAAGCATCACGTCAATACACACAATTTATAAATAAGATATTTATTATATAAAAAAAAAAAAGAATTAAAAAATGCAGAGAATCCGAGAATAAAATGAAAGTACAGAGAAATGCCAGAGGAAATGAGACTATATAGAGAAACTAACTAAAAAACATATCTAAACCAAACTTGTTAGAGAAAAGAGAGAAACACAACCTCCCTTAGAATTGGAAATTTTGTTGTTGTTGTTGTTGAGATTGATCAAGACCAAATCCAAATGAATTACCATAAGCTTGCGGTGCAACTCCTTCATCATCAATTTGATCATCATCTTCTTCTGAAAAGTATGTTTCGATAATCTTGTAAGCTTTATCATAAATCTTTTCATTAGTATTACTTTGACATTCAAAGATCTTTTCCATACCTCCCGCTTCTTCAATAAATAACGCATTCTCATTAACAGCAGCACCACGAGCTTCTTTATCCATTTCACCCATTTTCAAAATATTTTCTAAAGAATCTAAAGTAACTTCAATAATCTTTGAATCAGCAACTGCCAATAAATCACATAATGGCTTTATACATCCTTGACTTACTAAATAACGGATTTGATCTGGTTTGGTTAATCCACCAGAAGAAGCGTTCGAAATGGCCCAACAAGCCTCCTTCTTGGTCTTATAATCACCATGAACTAACAATCTAATAACTTGGGGGATCAAATTGGCATCAATAACAGCTTGGATTTGATCAGTAGTACCAGCAGTAATGTTTGAAATAGTCCAACAAGCTTCTTTTCTGATTGTTTCCTTGGGAGAATTCAATAATGGAGCTAACGCATTCAATACACCAGCATTAATCACAATCTGAGTTTGTAAATCACTACCGGTGACAATATTACCAATAGCTCTCAAGGCAGGAGTTTGAACCAAGGTAGATTCATGGCCTAATAATTCAACAAGACGATGAGGAATACGAGCATCAATTACCGCTTGGATTGCTTCAGAAGTACCATCTGATAAATATGATACCGCCCAACAAGCATCAACTAAAGTTTCTGAATCGACAGAATAAATTAGTTTAGCTAAAGTTGGAATAGCTTGAGATACAATGTTCCAATTTGGTGGAGGCGATTTACCTCTACATAAATTTGATAAAGTCCAAGTAGCAGTTCTAATTAATGACATTTTGGTCAAGTTGAACAATTGTAACACTGGTTCCATTGCATTGCAACTTAAAACATAATCTCTACTATCGGAAGAATCCCCAGCAACATTACCAAGAGCCCAAATAGCTTGTTCTTTAACTTCGAGTGATTGTGAATATAACAATTGAACAAATAATGGTACTGCGTTTGCTTCCATCACTATTCTAGTTTGGGTAGAGTTACCAGACGCGATATTAGTCAAAGCCCATGCGGCTTCTAATTGTAACATATCTGGATGGTCATCCTTCATAAATTCAACTAAAGTGGGGATGACACCAGATTCAATAACCAAATCAATTGGTGGATTGTGTTCACGAGATAAGATTTGACGGAATTTAACCGTGGCAGCTAATTGACTATCAAAATCTGGTGCTTGAATCATTTCAATCATTTTTGGTAATTCTTGTTTTAATTTATTGTAGAATTGATTTTCATCATTGTTTACCAGAAGCGGATATTGCTCCTCATCTTCTGAGTCATTGGTATCGTTTTGGTAGTTTCTTCTTTTGGCTAAAACCTCTTCTCTTTTTTGTTTTCTTAAATCAACTTGATGAGTTTCTCTTCTTCTTCTTAATTCGTCACTTTGAAAACGACCTTTATTCTTGAAATTAGTACGACGGTATTCAGGAACAAATCTATTAGTGGCGTCAGCGTCCATAGTGTATATATCTCTGTCTCTTTTGATTATAAGGGGAAGAGCAGTAGTAGTGAGGTGAAGAGTAGGAGGAGGAGGAGGAAGAAGAAGAAGAGGGAAGATGGTTTCAATATGATTTTTTTTTTTTTTTGGCTGTTCACTGTTTGTCTGTAAAAGTTTTCGTTGGGCGAGTTTTGTGTAACATTTGACTTGTGATTGAAGTTTTTTTTTTTCTTTCTTTCATGTGGAATGGCATCGTCTGTATTACTTGTTGATAGTACCGTGATCAATGTTAGCTAGAAGATATGCCTTAAGGACGTTTACTCGTCCCTTCTCTTCCACGTCTCCAATATTTAAATTTAAAAGTTCATATAGAACAAATGACGATAGTATAGATACAAATGAATTCACCACTGACAACGACCCTTGGTCGCCAACATTATTGGAAGATCGAGTTTACGTTCAAGAACCAACATCTATCCTAAAGACTAAATTACCAAAAAACTATCGATTGTCATATCTGCCATTATATGAATCACCAGGGGCGAGATACATATCATTATTAAAGAGATTAACCTTATCTTTTGGTGTGTTGGGATTATATGGAGCTAAGTTATTTTATGAATCTGCGCAATTTGACGATCTATATGCATATGGATTAATTGCTGCCACCTCTATGCCTGCATTATTAGTACAGTACAAAACTAGAGATTATGTTACTAGAATATTCCGATTATATGATAAAAACAAACCTCAAACATTGGAAAATTTAGTCAGTGATGAGAAATTGATTATGGAAAAGTTGAGTCTTACTGGTGGTACTACCTTTAATGAATTGTTGACTATATCTGATAACAAATCATTACAATTGCTGAACCCAAACAACAGTAAGTGGGCCATTTTGAAGCCATTCTCCACTTGGGAAGAGATTGAACCTTCATCAAAGAGAAAGAGAAGATACTATATAGTTGACAATATGGGTGGTATCAAAATGGACAGAATATGGGGTATAGTAGAAGCCAACAGTGGGGTTAATAACGGAAGATCTGACTATTAACTGAATATCCCAAGAAAGTTAAACAGCAAAAAAGAACAAGAAAAAGAAATGTGAAATTCTCTCGCTTGTGTATTCCCAATCTTGCATATAGAACCAAAGAAAAATGTAAACTTTATCATCGCCGGTGACCTCGAAACCTCTTGTGGTGTTCTTCACTTTCTCTTTCTCCAGTTTATTACATTACACCACAGCCTTTCCTTCGACTTAGACACATTTTACAATACTCCGTATCCATGATAGACATGTCCCCTACCCCAGAGTTGATAATAGAGGAAGTAACATCAACAGCATCACCATTAGAACATGGAGCCGCACTAGAAAAGGTTAAATCGTTGTTGGATGTCGAAGACGAGACTGACCAAAATACCAAATTAAACGCATTAATATACCATACTAGTGAAGACTCGGTCGAATTATACAAACTACAGAATAACTCCTCTGATTTATTGGGGAGGCTTTATTACGATGACTATGATTCCGACTCGATGATTTCCCCACTTGTATCTGGTCAAGCCACTCCGTTGTTATCACCAGCTGCATCGGCCACTGTTTCAATACCAAGCATGGAGTTAATAAATGCCAAGTTGCGACCCCTCTCAACTTCGAGATCTTCTTCACAAACCAGAGTGCCACGACCAGGATTTCCCCATTTGAAATCATTTGAAGTGGGTGTTTCCTTTGATACCTCGGAAAGCAAAAGCAGAAAATCATTAATTTCAAAACTTAGACATCCACAATTTAAATTTAGAAGAAACAACAAGACATTCTTAGCTGGGTTCAATAACGACATCGAGTCTTCAAAAGCAATTGAATGGTTATTTGATGAAATGGTTGTACATGGAGATACCGTGGTTATTCTTCAAGTCCTAGATGAAAAATATAATGATAGTATTGACAAAGCAAAAGTGAATTCGAATCTCGAAAAATTTGATAGATTAAACACTCATAACAAGAAAATATCCATTGTATTTGAGGTGGTTATTGGTAAAGCTCAAAAGAACTTGAAAAAAGCCATTGATGAATACTCTCCTTCCATGATGATTATTGGAACCCATGAAGGAAAAGAACATTCTCATCGTGGATTTTTAAAGTCATCATTATCCAAACATTTCCTAGAATGTGCCTTGGTTCCCGTCATTGTGGTCAAGCCTTCATATACTCGTTTAGAGACTTTAAAAAATCCAATTGACTCGGAATCATATTTCCAAGACTGGATCAAGAATATAGATGAACCGGTACCATCAAAAGACTCGAAAAGAAAAAGCGGACTAAATTTCTTGAGTCCTTCAACTTCAAGATCGTCGTCATATACCAACCTAGTTGCCGAGGAAAGAGGGAGAAAGGAAAATACTCTAGGTGTACCTCCACGTGAACCAAGATCGAGATCGAGTTCAAAACCGCGAAGTTTTGCCAAATTTTTCATGGGACATTAAACAAGGGAGCCTTTTTTACAGCAACCATATCAACTCTTTTTTTTTTTTTCCTTGCTATAATTAGTTTTCTTTTCTGTTACTGTGTAGCTAGCTAGACATAGATAAATATACAATGACTAAAAGAACGGTAGGCAATCCGATCATCGCCCTTATAGATCTCGTATCAATCATAATAGGAACTTATGGTATTGTTATGAACGTGGTCAAAACTCAACTCCCTGAATATTTTGCAGACGCTGGTCATTGGCAATTCCTCACCAATCTATCATTAGTTTATTCGTTGGTGGTATTCCTGGTGGGGTTCGTCGCTCATACCACCAAGTCGACCTGGTTATTCGATCTCAAGAACAACCTTCACCCTATCGGATTAGCCCTTGAGACTATTGTAGCAGTGGTATATTGGCCCTTGAGACTCTTTTTCTTATCGTTATTAACTCCAGATCCCGATGTGTTTTATTTACCTTTACTGACAGATTTGGCGATTCATTTAATGCCGGTTGTATCTTTACTCATTGATTATTTAGTATTTATGCCTCGTTGGACAATTGGCAACTCAACTGCTTTAGCTCTCGTTGTATTCTTAACGGTGATGTATTGGTATTTATTAGAATTTTTGGTAGATATTGAAAATGGGGCAAGGTATCCTTATGCATTTATGGATGTTGGTAGCACTTTTCAAAGGGTGATTGTCTTCCTGGTGATTTCAGCTATTTCATTCTTACAATTCTTATTCTTGCGTAAGGTATATGATTGGATTGTTCACTCAACTGAAGAGATTGACGAAATTATAGATCGCAATTTACATGAAAAAAATGAGTAGTTAGTTAGTTAGTTAGTTAGTTAGTTTTGATAGTTCAGATTTTCTTACTATTACGTAGGGTTTGCAATGCAGTGTGATTGATATGTCTAAATCTCAGACTACCAATCGGACTACCTCCATACCATCTAGTCACTATTACTAACAAGTTTATGAGATCATGTTTGACAAGCACTTGTTCTAACAATCTCATTCCTGCCCCCCTTTCTCCATTGTCTTTAAACCCCTGATGGATATTTACTGATTTCCCATTAATCATTTCTCCAGTTCTCCAAGCGATTATGTGAGGATGACTGGCATTCTTGGCTATTGATTTATGTTCAGCTAAGAATTGAACAAGGATATGTTGAATTTGTGATTCATCGGTAATTTCTACCCATCTAGCCTGAAATTTTGATTTCCTGTCAGTGACTACATCCGAGGGATTCCAATGAGTAATACTAGATATATATCTTTTCTGTACCTGTAACCTGGTGATCAATGGTAGCATTAGATAAGCATGAGTAGAAAAGATATCCGGTATATAAACTCACTCAGAAAAGTTTTATACTAAAGAGAGAGAGAGAGAGAGAAAATTTTTTTGTCTTTTGTTTTGTTCCATTAGACACAACAACCGTTTACTATAACGCAGTCACCATGATTTACTTGAAGAGTTTGTTGAATGTTATAGATAACTCAGGTGCCCAGGTGGTGGAGTGTATCAAAGTATTACGTCATAGACCTAAGGGGTTTGCCCAAATCGGTGATCATATTACAGTGGTTGTCAAACAGGCCAAACCTATCCAAGCCGACATGGGAGGTCAAGCATCTACAAACAGAGTTAAGAGAAAGGATATTTGCCGTGCTGTTATTGTAAGAACAAAGGCTCCATTGAGAAGACCGGATGGTTCTGTGGTGAGATTTGATGATAATGCTTGTGTTTTAATAAATAAGAATGGTGATCCATTGGGCACGAGAATTTCTTCAGTGGTAGCTAAAGAATTAAGAGAGTTAGAATATAATAAGATTGTTGCTCTTGCACCAAAGACATTCTAAGATATTTTACTTCATTTTACCTGTACATACAAATATACAAATACTATTTAATCTTGAAATGAATTGATGGTATTTTTCAATTGCAACGCGAAATCGCCAGTAATTAAAGGAATATCTTGTTTCAAATCAATAGCCGAATCAGCGATTTCGTTTAGATAATGGGAAAGCGGCGGCCGTATACCATTAATTGCTTCTCTTGCTTCCTCGAGATTACTTGCTCTCCCATTTGCTCTACTATTAACTCTCCCATTAACTGTAAGACTAGCAAGCTTGTTTCGTATTTCGTCAACCGTCTGATGATTAATTGTTTGTTGATTTCTTCTTAGAGATAAATTGTTCAACACTTGTGAATTTTTTTGGATCAAATAAGTAGTCTCATCTAGAAGTTCCTCTAGTTCGTCTAATTGTGCCTGAATAGGTTGAAACATATTGTTATTGGTCATTAAGCCGTTTATGGGTTGAGTCATAGGCAAAAAAAAAAAACATACTGGTCCTGCGCATTTGCTTTTTTCCTTCTCCGTGTCAATAAAATTTTTCGTTTTTTTTTTTTTGCTTTGCATTTCCACAATTCTTCTTCTCATCATCATCATCATCATCTTTATCTTTTTTTATTGATTAACCATGTCTGATCAAGTTGTAGAAAAGGTTGAACAGTTATCCTTAAATAAGGAAGCCCCTGATCAGGAAAAGAAAGCTCCTGCTGCCAAGGAAGGCGGTAAGAAGAAAGACAAGAAGGTTGCCCCATCCAAGAATCCATTACTCTTGGATCCTCAACCAAACTTTATTGCCGAACGTATACAATTATTCGATGAATTGAAAGCTAAGTATGACGAGGAAATTGCCAGCAGGGAAAGAAAACCAATTCAAATTACTTTGAAAGATGGTACTGTCAAGGAAGGTATTGCCTATGAAACTTCTCCTATTGACATTGCTAATTCAATTGGTAAATCATTCCTTGAAAGACAAGTGATTTCCAAAGTCAATGGTCAATTATGGGATTTACCAAGACCATTGGAAGGTGATGTCAAATTGGAATTCTTGGATTTTGAACACCCTGAAGGTAAGGCTGTTTTCTGGCATTCTTCTGCCCATATTTTGGGTGAAGCTTGTGAATGCCATTACGGTTCTCACTTGTCTCATGGTCCACCAACCGAAGACGGTTTCTTCTATGATATGTCTATCAATGATGGTGAAACTGCTGTTTCTCAAGCCGATTTCTCCAATTTGGAACAAGTTGCTACCAAAGCCATCAAGGAAAAGCAAAAGTTTGAAAGGTTAGAAATGACCAAGGAAGATTTATTAAAGATGTTCCATTACAACAAGTACAAGGTCAAATTTATCAGCGACAAAATTGCCGATGGTACGTCCACCACTGTTTACAGATGTGGTCCATTGATTGATTTATGTGTTGGTCCACATATCCCTCACTCTGGTAGAATTAAAGCTTTCAAGGTTTTAAAGAACTCATCTTCTTACTTCTTGGGTGATGCCACCAACGATTCCTTACAAAGAGTGTATGGTATTTCTTTCCCAGATAAGAAACTCATGACAGAACACTTGAAATTCTTGGCGGAAGCAGCCGAAAGAGATCACAGAAAGATTGGTAGAGAACAAGAATTGTTTCTTTTCAGTGATATGTCTCCAGGAAGTGCTATGTGGTTACCACATGGTACTAGAATCTACAACACTTTAGTAGAAACTTTAAGAACCGAATACAGAAGAAGAGGTTATGAAGAAGTTATCACCCCCAACATGTATTCTACCAAATTATGGGAAACTTCTGGTCATTGGCAAAACTATAAAGAAAATATGTTTGCCTTTGAAGTGGAAAAGGAAACTTTTGGTTTGAAACCAATGAACTGTCCTGGTCATTGTTTGCTTTTCAAGGCTCGTGAAAGATCCTATCGTGAACTTCCCTGGCGTGTTGCTGATTTCGGTGTTATTCACAGAAATGAATTTTCCGGTGCCTTGTCTGGTTTAACTAGGGTTCGTCGTTTCCAACAAGATGATGCTCATATCTTCTGTACCCCAGATCAAATCGGTTCTGAAATTGCTGGGGTATTTGATTTATTAAAGAAGATGTATGGTATTTTTGGTTTTGATTTCAAGATGGAATTATCCACCCGACCAGAAAAATACGTTGGTAATATTGAAACTTGGAATTCCGCTGAATCTAAATTGGAAGCGGCCTTGGATGAATTCTTAGGTAAAGGTAAATGGGAATTAAACCCAGGAGATGGTGCATTCTATGGTCCAAAGATTGATATTATGATTAGTGATGCCTTGAAGAGATGGTTCCAATGTGCCACTATTCAATTAGATTTCCAATTACCTTCTCGTTTCGAATTAGAATATAAATCTGAAAACAACGACAAAGGTATTTCTGCTCCTAGACCAGTTATGATCCACAGAGCTATTTTAGGTTCAGTTGAAAGAATGACTGCTATCTTGACTGAACACTATAAGGGTAAATGGCCATTCTGGTTATCACCAAGACAAATCTTGATTGTTCCAGTTGGTCCAAAATACTTTGACTATGCTCAAAAGCTTCAAAAGAGATTGAATGATGAACACTTCTTCTATGCTGATGCTGATGTCTCTGGTAACACCTTGCCAAAGAAGGTTAGAACTGGTCAAATGTATAAATACAACTTTATTTTCATTGTTGGTGAAGATGAAGAATCTAGTGACAGTGTTAATGTTAGAAACAGAGATATCCCAGAAGAACAAGGTAAGAACGCCATGATTAAATTTGATGATGTGGTTAAGCAAATGCTCAATTTAAGAGACGAGAAGAGAAATGATAACAAATTGATTTAGATTGTATAGATATCTAATATTAAACTTTTGTATAATTTTTTTTTTGTATGTGAACTTTTGTATGGCACTCCTCGACCAGGCCAAAAAAAAAAAACCAAAAAAAACCTCAACCAATGATTTCTTGGACACCCCCCCCACCACCACCACTAACTTTGATCTTGTTGATCTGTTTTCAATTGCTACAATGTCACAACCACCACCAACACCGCCACCACAAGAAAACCCATTAAAGGAAAGACTTTCTCCTCAACAATTCAACAAAACTGTGGAATTCTATGAAGCTGATCAACAATTGACTCCTGAAGATAGAGTTGAAATAGCAAAAGAATTGCGTGATGTGTTAACTGTATCCAACTATATATCATATAGTGGTATGGTAGCAGGATTGTCAGTTCCCACTGTATACTACAGATATATTTTGCGGAAACCTATTAATACTCAAAGATTTGTCCAAAGGCCATTTCTCTCTTTCTTATGTGGGTTGACCTCCTTTCTAGCCATGAGCAGTTATGGGCTTGAATCGCAATTCAAAAAGAGAAGCCAGGCAGGAATATATAACCCAAGAATTGAGAAAGTTTGGAAAACGATACACCCTCCTCAGGCGGGATTATTTTATTTCTATTATGTACAAAGTGCTAAAGATCCAAGTATTATTGCAAGAGACCCCAGAGCAATGACAAAACAGACATTACAACAAGTGCGTTATGATCCAGAGTTGGCGAAAAGAGTACAGAAACATCACCCGAATGTTGAAACAGAAACTCACCCTTCACACTGGGATGATCTTCGTAAAGAAAGTGGATTTGCAACATCTCCACCACCCGTGGATAACTATGGAAACCCGTATGGTCGTAGCAGAGACGACAATGATGATCCCTTTTCTTTGGAGTCTAATATTTTAGGAACTGGATCAGATCATAGCCACGACACTGACCAGTCGGCTTGGGATAAACTAAGGAGTGGTGGTTCAAGATAAGTGTGAACGTTGTATATAGATATAGTTACACCTTTGTTTTGCTAGGCGTCGGGATTCATGACACTAAACGTGTTGGTATTCTATAGTCACTTGTATATATATATACCTTAAAAAAAATATTGTTTCCCCGGAAACAGATCAACTCGTTCTTGTAGGTAGATTATTGCTCTCCCTGTCTCTATAAATCTGGAGAAAAAAAAAAGAGAAATGGCACCATCTTTACCTTCCTTCCTTCCCTCTGCCCCCTCAAACTCCACCACCACCACCTCCCACCACCTCCCACCACCATGAGTAGAACACCTACCCGAACGAACTACTCGACCAACCCAATTGAATTCTACGAAGCCGATATCAAGTTGACTGCCAATGACAGAATGGATTTATATAAAGAAATCGAGAAGATAATACGTAATGCAGGATTTATCTCCATAGGGTTTGGGTTTCTTGGATTTTCAGGTCCTAGGTTATATGCAAACTACATTGCTCGTCAACCTATAAGAATATTTGGACCTTTGACGTCAATGGCTATAGGCACCACTTTGTTGTTAATTTCGCATACCAAAGTGTGTGAATATGAATTTGGTAGACGGTTGAATCTGAATATTCTTAACGAACGAACCTTGGCAATATGGAAGAAAATGGATCCTCAACAAGTTGAGTTCTATGCCCATTATTTCCTAAATAGTTCCCAGAACCCGAAACTTATAATGGCAGATCCAAGAAAGACCAATATAAATATTGCTAATGATAAAATAACTACTAATGTATCACACAATGGAGAGAGTTTCCATACCGCAACGCATTGGGAGAAGATACGATCATCTCCTGATTTCGATAATGTCAATGCAAAAGCCAACAGTGGTTCATTTTTCTCGGATACGGCACGAAGAGATGACATATTCTTCTCCGATGACAAGGACAAACATAACGCTGAAGAAAATACCATGTCTTCGTGGGAAAGGATTCGGAGTGGAGCTAGATGAGAGATGTAGGTTTATAATTGTTACAGTGAAACATTTCAGCCCAGGTTCCGAATGTCAATCGCCAATCTTTTTTTTCATTTTTCATTTTTTTTTTTGAAATCAAGAAGACTTTAGTAAGACTATTATGTTACCTTCAATATGAGATTATATTCCGTTATTATCAACAATGAAACGTAATGTATATAGACCCATTTGACTTATATTGCCAAAATGTATGTAATTGAAGTTTTTGGCTTTGATTATCAACCCCCTATCATCTAGCCAGCTCTAGCTGATCACCTTTATAATCTTCTGCCACTACCTACTAATCGTCTGTAACCGCAAATTCTAAAGGAACACACGCAGTGGAAGAAAAAACCAAAACCAAACCAAAAAAAAAATTAGACCTCCACGACCAATTTGAACGACAAAAAACAAAAAACAAAATAACAGCACACAGTACATATTGATACTTCCTACAACCCCGTTTAGTCACCTCAAGAGAATAGAGAATTATGGACGCATTTACCGATTCAGGGGAACTTTACAACGTCAGGAATCAGTTCTATACTGATCAATTCGCCAAAGTTACTTCCTATTCCTTAGACCAATTTTCTCCCGAAGTTCAACTCAAAGTATTGGAATTTCAAATTAGATCAACCATTTCATTACAGCAAGATGCTACTGAGTTGATAGAATATGGTAAAGTGCAATTTCCAGATAATGACCAGTTGTTTGAACTTTTAACTGTTTGGAACGATTTAAAGACATTTGGAGTCGATGATTCCACATATTTTCAAGATGTGAAATCGGGTGAATTTGAATTACAAGCGGTATTGACTGCCATTTACTTTGTTCAACATGAAAAAGATATTGATCAAGCGATAGAATTCTTGACTTCATACACTGATTCAAACTTAAATGTTCGTGAAATAGAACCATTTTTGATTTTAATGCAATTGCATTTGATTAAAGGAAATTATTCAATTTCTGAACGATTATTTAATAACTTACAAAAATTCCCCGATGTTAAAGATAATGTCATATATCAAGTTATTGAATCCTGGGTGTTGGCAATTAGAGGAGAAACTGATAATATCAGCAACTCGTTCTACTTTTATGATGAGTTGTTATCTTCTGATTTAGATGAAGACACTCAATGTAAATTTAAGGTTAAATGTATTTTATTCGTATTGAGTATACAATTGAAGCATTATCCTGAAGCTCAAGAATTATTGAAGGAAATCGACACTCTTGATGTGAAACCAAATGCCGATCTTATTGCTAATAGAATCACGTTTGATTATTTGGTTAATGGCGGAGAAGAATCACAAGTATTATTAGGTGAATTACAAAAGGTTGATCCAGAACATCAATATTTGCAAGATTTGCAAGAAAAGGAATTAGTGTTTGATGAGATCGTTGTCAAGTATTCTGGTTGATTAGTTATTTGAAACGGGATATAATTGTAATTCGATAATATAAAATGAATAAACTTTCTAAAACTATAAACAATAAACACCCTATATCTGAAAAGGAAAGATTACTGTAATCAAAAGGTAGGGGGAGGGGGGAAGGGAGAGAGGGAGCGAGGGAGAGAGGGAGAGAGAGAGAGAATTTCAGGCTTAGCAATTATTCTTCTACCTTAACGATTTCTCCGTCTTCGTTCAATCTCAACCCTTCCGAGTGTAATCTCTTTTCAATTTCCTTTAATTCATTTTCACGATCCAACAATTCTTTTCTCTTATTAATCAAATCTTGGTGTACCCTCTCTTCGAATTTCTTCAACCTTTCTTCTTCTAATTTAATTTGTTCTTCCTTTACCAAATAGTTCGATTCTTCGTTTTCAGTCTTCACTTCAGATGTGTTGCCATCTGATACATATTGGAACTGTTTACCAGACAACGCTTCAGTTCTATAATTTTCATAGATTGTTTCGTGTGTGATATCTTTAAATTCATTTAAATGAGTAATCAATAATACATTCTTTAAGATGGTAAAATCATTTACATCGGGGTTTTCAACATTGATTGGAATAGCATATTCAGGGTTTAAGATTCTTAATTTCAACATATCTTCATCTTCATTTGGATTTTCCTTGTATTCATTAGCACCAATTACAGCAAAAGGAATCAATGAGTTCAAATACTTGTTGTATTCGACAATTTCGTCATCAATATAATCTTGTTCATATTCATATTCATTAAACTTGTACGAATTGATTCCATAATTAGTTAAATCTTCAGCGATTAATTGTTTGTTCAATTGAAGTTCTTTAGGAGTTAAGGAATCGGCTTTGGAAATAACGGGGATAATATTAACCAAGTTATTAACGTGTAATAAAAACTTGACATCAATTTCAGAGAGTCCATGACCAGTGGGGTTAATCAAATAAATCAACACATGTATTCTCCCATCTTTAAATCTAGGGTTACGTTTAACTCTACTTTCTTCCAATAACACTTCATCAAATTGATGTCTTATAAAATCAACGACAACTTTGAAATCTTCACTACAATCAACTGAATTAGCAAAATTTGGTGTGTCAATAATATTCAAAGAAATCTTATGACCTTCATTATCTTCCAATTCGACATTTTCGTGTCTCAATGTCAATTTCTTGGTGAATGGGTCTTGGGATGCGGTCAGGGAGGTAGGAACTATAGAATTACCACCACAGAGGGTATTTATTAATGTTGATCTACCTGATCCACTTTCTCCAATGATCATAATGGAGAAATTGATTGATTTCTTGAGGATCTTTCTCTTACGCAAAGCAGCAGAGGACACATTGGCATTATTATCAATCGAGTAGTTGTATGACATGATTGGGGAGGGGGTGGAGGGTTATGTGATGGGAATGGTGGTGCGTGGGTGGAGGCTGGAGGTGTAACTAAGTGAATAAAGAGAAATTGTTATGATCGTTGAATCAGTTGAAAAAAAAAAATACGTAAAACTTTTGACGAGTGAATTGAGTCGATTGTTGTGGTTTTTTTTTTTTTAAATCACACAGAAGAAATCACACAGAAGAAATCACAGAGGAACAAGAACCGGAAGACGAACGGAAGCAAGACGCGACTTGTACATCGAAGTCTATGTGGCAAATGAGTGTTTGATACAGTACAGTCTAGCTCATACTGTGATTGATAGTGTCAAGTACAAAACTATTCAGTCTCTGTTTCAACTTGTTTCATATTACTATGGACATTCTCAAATATATTACGCGTTTTGATCGTATATCGAAATTTGCATCTTAGTGTAGAGTGTTTAGTTCACTACAGTTTTATTCAATAGTTTCTAATGATAACCATTCTGATACTTCTCTTTTACGATTATCTATGGAAACGGGAAAATTATTAAAAGGGGCGTTACCCTTCAAAAACCGATGCTGTAAATTCTACATCACCAATGTCTCAAGTGTTTTTTTATTTGTTTTGTTTTACCCATCTTTTATCAAGAATTGGTAGTTGAATGTACTTACAGAAACTAACATAATTAACTAAAAATCAAAAAGCAAATGAATCCTATCAAAGCAACATAACTAGGAGTGTACAGATGGTTAGCGGCCGACTCGTCTTTATCTTCATTTTCTGGGGCTGACATTAGCTCAATATCCTCATCATCGGTATATTTAACTGGGGCCAAGGAAATTTCGTCGTCATCTAGATCAAATACTACATATAACGCTCTTAAGATGTTATTACCAATAAGTATTCCCGATTCTTCCAAAACACTGAAATTAGAGTTAAACCCAAGTTCACAATTTTGGTTATTCTGAAGCACCAAATCACTCAAAGGAACCTCAATTTTCCTTCCATCAAAATTAAGTCGAACCATATGGTAATTAACTACGTCACAATTGATATAATCTCCATTTAGTCCCAATGCCTTAGACATGGATTCCATTAATGCGGATGGCACAGTAGTACTGTTGGCTCCAGTGTCCAAAACTGCTTTTAAGTTCTTGGCGCTTGCAACTACTGAATCGCTCGTAATATCCACCAACTGGAATTCGTCTAATTTGACATTCAGATAGTCGACAGTGTCGTTGGTTTTAATAACTGGTAACGTAGTCAACTTACCAGTATATTTAGCATGATCAATAGCGCCAAACAAAATACTGCCGTTTGCAGCTTCGGGCGAGTTCAAGTAAATCGAATATGCCGTTCTATTGATTATACCTTGTTGTTTTAATAGGGCAGGTAAGTTGTCATACTTCTGTTGGGAAACTCCCAGACCTGGGTATCCAATTCCCAATACTCCTAGCATCATATTGGTGTCATTTACCACTCCGAATGTGGTATTTTCTACTTTTAAATCTCCAATAAATACATCATCAGAACCCCATATTCCTGTAGCTTTTGAATTATCAAGATGATCCCACTCGAAAGGTTGAATCTCACTGTTGATGAAAGTGGTCGACTTTTCCATATTAAAAGTACCAAAATGACCGCACACCCCTTCACTCAACAGATTCATTTGTGAAAGATCAGGTACCTCAAACCGTTTCGCAAGGCATACATCGGGTGACAATACCCATAAATCACTAGATCCGCTGTCGAGTACAACTCTAACCACATCTTTGTTGGAACCAATTTTAAGTTCTGCTAAATACCAAGCAACTTTGTTGTCAATACTCATATCAACGGGATCTCTTTTGTTTAGTCGATTGTCATTTTCGGTGATTGTAAACTCTAACTTGAATGGCTTGGGAACTGCTAGAACTGCAATAGCTTGAATAAATATAGATAAAATAAGAAAGTGCATTATATGCCAAAATTTGCTACAGTTTCTAATGGAATAGAAATAAACATCATTCCTACGTCTCATCGTGGTCTATTTATATCAAGTAAGTGATCACATCATATCCTGCAGATACATGCCTCACTTACATCATGGTATAAAACAGATGATCATCAATTATTTTTTTTTTTTTTTTTTTTTTTTGCTTGCATGTTACTTTTTGGTAGATGACCTGGCTGATATTATTTTTCTCCTGTTATCGCCGCGGCATTGATTGTTGATTTCGGATAAATATCAGATTTGCAGAATAACCAGAATACCTTCAAGACCAAGCTGGTATATATAGTTTCTTGTTCTTAAGTACTAAATTAGTTAACGTAACTTTTGATTTTCCTTCAATCAAAAATTAGTTGATCCTTAAGATTCTTAGCTAGACCTCAATTAGTGTAGAGTTTCGCTTTGTTTCCCACCCCCACCGTCTTAGCGGGTTGATTGCAACAAGGTGGGTGACATAACTGCTTGATTGGCTGCGCTGTTTAAATTCTTGGAACTTGTAACCACTGAAGGATTGGCACTATTCAATAACTGAATTTGGGGTAATTTTACTTTTATCCCCGCGACAGTTCCGATTTCTTTGATAACGGTGTATTTATTGTCGAGAAGATATAAACTCGTTTTTTGCATGTATGGAGGGAGGGGCTTAGATAGCATCTCGTGAAAGAATCGTGGTTTACGCATGGCGTAGTGAGTCAAGTGACCTGTGGTACTATTTTTTTTTTATTTACTGTGCTTTCTGTCTGGATGTTGACCTTAGTAGAGGTATGGTACGACAACTTATGGTACCACTAGTTATCGCTATGGACATTTTATAGTTAAGCAGAGGGAGAGATACGGTAATAATGGGCTGGCCCCGTGAAAGCCTAGACTGAGTCTATTTGTTCCTGAATTAAAGAGTTACCAGGCAAATTTGCATTCTACACTTGAGTGGTTCCGGTTGCACATGGTAGAAAGAAACTTTCTAAGATTTAATCGAGATCATATAGCCGTGTCTGTTTTAATTAACCTCTTAATCAATAGCACAAATTCAGGTTCATGGCTGGAATGCCCAAATTTCTTATTGTGTTTAACAAACACTTCAAGTCTGAAAGGCTGCAAAAAAAAAAAATTATTTTAATCTGAAAAAGAAACAGAGTCAACTATAACTGATTACTACCAATGGACTGTTAGTGTTCATACTTTATTACTATTACTATGAGTACAGTAAGAAAATATGCAACAGACCATGGCAATTAACCATTATTATACACAGGTGGTAAGACACCTAGCTGTCTATCTTGGCACATTTAGTAGTAAACTCAATTGATTCTCCAACGAATATTTACCTGGACATATTCTCACTCCCTATCAGTGACATTTAGAAACCTTTGGGTTAACGGACCCTTGAAGGTTCAAGGTCAGTTTATGTTGATGGACTTTCTTATACCGGCTGCCTAGAACGTAGGTTAGAAAAGCTCGGCATAATAAACCGACCTGCCCAAATGTAATCAAGTAAAGAGGCAAAGCGATGGACCCATGAGCCACTAAACTTGCTTGGCAATAAACAGAGGGCAAAGAGGATGACTCTGAATAATTCCCTTTGCCCGTCTACTACTCACCTTAGGAGAATCTGTTGATCGCCAATATAGTTGACATTTAAGGTAATATTAGACAAGAACAACTCGAGAAATGGGTACACTTGAGGTATGGGAAAGCTACCAAATGGTCTCAACAACTGGACTAAGAATGGCAGCAGGGTTAACTATGTGATTCGTCGAAAACTAATGATAGACAACTGGTATATTCTTATATTTAGCAACACCTACTGAATTAATCATCAAAAGTTGGTCATTTAGTTGACAATGTTTTAAATCGGCTCTTATTTTAGTACCTAGAAAATAATCGGGAAATAAACTCCGCCCACAAAAAAATACGTGCAGCAAAGCCCCAAGGGTCTACACTATTGGAAACAATATAGCATGTGTAGACTCCAGTGTGCTAATTCAAGATTTCAAATACAGTTATAAATATACAGTTTATTGAAGTTGAAAGAGTAAACTATTATGAACGCCATAGGGCAAAAACCGGTGTTCTTTAATGCCATCTTCGGCACCCTGATGGTCATAAGGGGTTTGCAGCAATTCAATATTTTTTTTCACAAACTTACGTTATGGTTCTTGTTTCCTGTTAGAATAGACCCAAAACCAAGTCTTGACCCATCAAGATGTGGACCTTCCATCAACGAAAGCTTTCTCGGGTTCTCTATTTGAATCGGTGTCTAAATGGGGGAAATACAAAACTGTTGACATATTCTTGGAATTAGACATTGTAATGTCAAAGAGCATATCTCACCAAGAGTATTGATACTAACAGGCTTTTGTGGCTATTCTTGAAACTCAAGTGGGGAGAGGGGGGGAGGTGGGGTGGAAGGATAAAGTTGGAATACCTCTAAGCAGTATTTCTCCTGAACTTTGTATCGTTCCAATTATATGCATGTTCACATTCAAAGCAACTAGTCAAAAACTTTATCAAGCCTGGTGCAATCGTATTTTGTGAACTTCTCAGTCTCCTAATTATTGAAGTTGCAGTACAAATATTAACTTTGCCCTTCAAACATAAAGGTTGCTATCATACTTGTCGTGATTTCCTGAGATTGATTATTGGACACGAGAGTTTAGTTCCGGATTGGCAGCAACACTGCCAACTTTACCGATCAACTGGATTATATATCATGGAAATAGGGCAACTAGTAAAGCTGGGCTATGGGTTGAATATGGTTAGTGGGTGAATAAAATTTAGGGTGGGCATTTTTGTAGACAAAATAGAGAATCTGCAAGGCAGTTCCCACTATTCCAACACTGATTAGCTCCGAGAGAGTTATTTCCAACCAAATTTTATCAAAATTGAAAATTTAATGCAACAATAAAGCTAGTAACTGGAGTGAAAATGTGAATAGAATTACCCAGTTGCCTTTGTTATTGGTTTCTCGAAAACTAGAGTACAAGTAATTACTCTAGGTTTTCATATTTGCCAGAAGCCAAAAAGCCAAATTAGTGAAAATATAGATCTCGTGAAGAAAGTATATGATCAATAGGAATATAGTCAAATCGTATATTACATCCCACAATTCATACACCGGGTTGAAACATACTACTGAATGTTCTATATTATTTCTTGAAAGGTTTATGGATTAAACTGCAAACATTAGTCATCCCCTAAATGGCCAAATTTAATTGGAAATCATATTCCAAGAGTGGGAAAGGTCCTGTCTAATCGGCTAATAGATTCTCCCATTCAATACTTTCAAAAAAAAAAAAAACGATGCTATTAACTGTGAACATGTTATCAACTGATCTATTTTAACCACTGGTATATCTGTTTTTCAAAAAAGAGGTCAACCTATGAATACTTAATCTCATGCACCTGCTTCTGCTACTACTACTACTACAAGAAAAGAAAATGGTGGTTGATATTGTAATAAGAGTTTGTATATTAAACTAATCTATAATTTATTATATGGGTGTTAAATTGTACCGAACAATAATAAAAGGCAAACCAGTCAAGTTACTAGCACTTGACGACGCTCTTGGGTCACAGCTATGTCAACATTTCGATATCTTCCCCATCAAAATATCTAACTGGGGCAACCGAAATTTCATCTCTGTCTAAATCAAATAAAGTATAGATACTTCTTAACACACTATTACCAAGAATAACTGTTTCATCACCTAAACCTAAACCAACATTGTCTGATACTGCAAGGGCACAACTGTTTTCAGTTTGCAAGACCAAATTGCTGAATGGCATCTCAATTTGTCTTCCATCAAAGTTGAGTCTAATATTGAATCCATGAACTGAATCACAATGCATCACTCCCTTTGCCCCGGTTAAGGCTCCAATAATTGATCCGTAAAATGCTGGAGGAACGACTGCAGCAGTGGTACCAGTATCTAATATGGCATTCATGTTTTCAGCAGAAGCAACAACATTACCTGTAGCAGCTTCTACCAATTCAATCTTATCTAACTTAACCGCCAAGTCACGTCTTTTTCCGTCTGGCTTAAAGACTGGCAAAGTAGTCAAACCACCTTCGAACTTTTCATGGTCAATAGCACCAAAAATAATACTACCACTATCAGCAGTAGGGGAGTTCATGTAAAGAGAATAGGCATTTCTTTCAATCTTTCCTTGTTCCTTTAATAAAAGTGGCAAGTTATCATACTTGTCTTGAACAGATTCTCGTTCTCTATAACCAAGTCCCAAAACACCAATTTGAGAACTAGAAGATTGAGCTAAACCAAAGCTTAAGTGATTGATGTTAGCACCACCAAATACTACATCATCAGTACCCCATACTCCGGTTGCGGCGGAGTTATCAACATACTTAATCTTGAATGGTTCGGACTTTTGTTCGTATGATGAAGAAGCATCCTTGTTGAAGGTCCCAAAGTGGGTGCAGTCAGATGCACCTCTAAACAAGACATCAACGTCTTCTGATTCAGCCACGTCGAATCTTTTAGCAGGACAGGAGACACCAGCAGCCATTACCCATAAATCACTAGAACCTGTATCAACCAAAACCTTTACAGTTTCCTGATTGGACCCAACTTGCAATTCAGTAATGTATGCAAGTGCCTTGTTACCAATAGCCATATCGACATACCCAGCACGCTTGTTTAGCTGATGATCCTTAGCTAATTTGAAGTCTAGCTTCAATGGTGTTGCAAGCAGTAATGCTGCAACGGAGATCGCTTGAAAAATAATTGTGAAAATAATAGTGTTTGTCATTTGTTAGTTGTTTGTGTGTTACTGGTGAGAGAAGTATCAGAACAATCCATTCGTGGGCGGATCCACTCATATTTATATTGCAAATTCCGTTTGAACTAGAATACATAAAGGCGATGAGTACATGACCCACTTTGTAGTGAAAGTTCGTAGTTGGAATTTTTCAATTGATTTGATATATTGAACATGGTCAGATTCCAGCCTCTTTTGTGTTGATTCGCAACTAGTTTATATTGCGTCGAACATATTTTTTGCCGGCCCGCATTCGTAAACCCTGCAACTTTTGCACTAATACGCCAAAAATAAAATTACTTTCCGAAGCCCCGGCAGAAACCATGACTCCAGTCTTTGCGCAAAGACGCGCATTTGGTTGATTTAGTAAGTTGAGCACTTCGGGTAGTACAGAGATACTATATCTGTTCCGGATGACTCCAGCACTACGGAAATCTGACCCCCACACAAATTGATAGTCTCACTTCTGATTCTTTGGCATAAATTGAAACAGTTCTAGTTCCACTAAGTTCTACAAAGACCCGGATTTCCTGGTCCTGATATACTAGTTTATCTGTTCCATTGCTACTGTTCAACTTGGTCTGTTATCTACAGCCGGGTGGTGCAGAAACAACCAACCTATTCAATAATCGCGGATCTATGAACCAAAAGGCTGTATCTTCATCCGCGGATACTGTGAAATATGACTCAAGTACCCGATAAGCTACTGTCACGAAACCTCAAACTGACACAGGACAAACCAAGGGAAGCTACTGTCACGACCATCTTTCATGACCTTCTACATGCATATGCATTCAAAAGTTTAAAAAAATATTTTATTTTTTTTGACGGAGTTAATGCACTGACCCCTGTCATTTCGTAAACAATAGTTTACGGCCAGCAGGATGCCCTCGGTCAGTGAAATGCAGATCTAGTTGATATAACAAAAATAAAAAAACTCCATCAACAGCTACACATCTACAACTAAGACCTTTGAGAAATAGTAGACAACTTCAGATGTTGTTAAAAAAAAAAAAGCTCATCACCACAAAAGCATAATACTTACCCTAGAGACGTTTTCAAATGACACTCTCGATAAACATTGAAATCTTCAAAAACAGTGGAACCTAAAAGCCAGGTATGGTTCGATGAAAATGGGGTGGTTATTTATCAGCTTTTAATAGTTGCTATCAGTATTCATAACATCCACCCGTTGATGCGGGAAGCACTCGTTCCGGTCACTTTCAATCGTAGTCCATACTCAATCCAGAACTTCTCGTGAATTGTTGTCAACCATTGCTATGCAACTAACCTTACATGATAAGATTTATCCTGCATATCCGCAAATATGCAAATGAACAAAAATGCAAACAAGGTTGCAAAAATATTCATAAAAAAAAATATTAACATGCATGCATGGCAATTTTCCGGGCCAAACGGTTTGAGCCTTTGAACATTTTGAAAGTTGCTGAGTGGGTGGGAAGTTCCCCCTCCCCTCCTCTCCCCTCCCATTCCATTCTCTCTAAGCGATTTGACATCTTACACGGAAACTTCATTTAAAATTGGCCAACATCATTGCGAAAATGTTTATTGGCGACTAGAGTAAGCGTGTACCGATTTGTTTGACACTTCTCTAAATCGCAGTTGAGTGCTCCGTCCTCAAAACACAATTGCAAAATAAACCTTCCTACTTTAAAAATAAAGTTATGCATACGACAAAGCAAGTCATCCCGCTTTAATTTTTTTTTTGCCAACTTGCATTTGTCTCTGTGACTAGTTACATATTTTTTGAGAAGATGTTCCGGTAGAAAATATTCCGTTAAAAAATATTCCCGTAAAAAATATTCCGGTAAAAAAATATGCCGGCTAAAACAAATTCTGGCACGGAAGAAACATAATTCAAGTAAGCTTTTCGGCTCCTTAAAGTTATTCCCCATCTATTGTCTTTTGAACTGTTTGAGGTTAAGTCATTTGAGTTTTTTATTTAAACCTTTAAATCTCATAAATATATAAAGAATATAATCGTCCACTGCCATTCCGGCAAGTGGGAACAGCTCGAACGTTCAATCCAGAAAACCACCTGGTTTTAATAAAACTTCGGCACGGAGATTTTTATCCGTATTATTTTGTTTGCAACCGAAATCGCAAATAAAAAAAAAATCGAATCTAGATGGTCATTTATCGGATTGATATACCGGTATACGATACGAAAGAGTGTCACATGCGAGCTACATATGAGCTAACTCTGGTTAGAGAAATCTTCATAATTGCTGGGCTCATCGCGTCTGTTATAATGAGATTTTGTTCCATTACCCAGGTCGTACTCAGCTGGATTCAAGCAAATCTAGCTCATGTTAGAAACAAAAGTGGCCATACTGGTTATTGTTTTTGGAAATCATTTTCCACAGTGAATTATTTTCCACCATAAATATGTATTTACCTGAATGCAATAATCATGAGATAGTTCTCCCAACGAGTTGCTTTTCACTTCTTTCTTGTAGATAATAATGTCTCTAATGTGATTTTGAAAGCTCGGAATTGGTATTCTTTCCATGGACTAACACTCGCGCCGATGTTGTCTTCAGTATTGCACTTCCTCCGAGTGTGGCTACTCTGTAATTTTAATCTGTTGTTTGTAGAAATCAGAAAACACCATCCGATTGCTTTGGGTGGTAACCATATAATTACCAGTTTGTGACATCTGTCCATCGAACGAATGATTTGTATATTCTTGGGTGTTTTTTTATGGGGTTCCTGGCCTTGTCAGTGGTATCTTTGATTATCTATATCTTACAGAACATCGTCTGTCCCTTCTCCCTGCTTGATATTATTGATAAAGTTTTGTGCTCTAGGTGTTTTTTTCAAACTAATCGTTTATTCGGTAACTACTAACATAAACTTTTCCTCTTCATTATTACTCGGGAAACCTGGTTCTGACAAGGAACAACTCTGATGATTATACTATTTGAGATGACGTGTATCACACACACTCTCTCTCTATACTCTACTTGAAACTATTTAAATTCGGGTGTACTGAAGCTTATGTGAAATTTGGTTCTTCGAGAGTGGTTTAAGTGCTGCAAGCACACAAGCTAGTTGCCGTTTTCACGGGGTGGCTTGAATACTACACCAAGAGTATTGTCGAGTAGTGTGCAATGCTTGTATATTCGTGTTAAACTATTTTTTTTTTTGTTTTAACAAGTTAGCTTAACCCAAGGTAAATATTTCCTATGTCCACTTTCAATACTCAGAGGAAAATTGTAATGACATGGGACGGTGGTCACTGGTATTAGGGTCAAAAACTGCCTACATTAAAGGTTGGTTTGACTTGAAGTGCTGGGGTTTATCATTGGCCTATTATATGTCAGTGTACCTGTTAACCGTAAAATTAACAGTTAGGTGTATTTGAAGTTGTCCACTAACAATTCTTAACTAGAAATCTATACTCGTATGTTTTTAAAACGAGAATGAAACTTGACATTGGAATTCGTGTGGTCATCTCATGCAACAACAAAAAAATTTTTTTTTAAATGACCAACATCGACTCATCATCTACATGCATAAAATCACCCTATAACAATTCTACCGTATATCTGATCATAGCAAAATTGTTCTTTCAATAAGGCCTTATTCGGAGGTTTGCTGTTCAGACATGATCACCTATTTCCATAGTTTACTGGACTGATATATACTGACTGCTACACTTTGGAAAAAATGACTTTGTTCGCATTAATAGGACAACACAATAGTGAAATATCACCCAAAAAAAAAAGTATTAGTTGTCCAAGCTGCAAATACGCAAAGGAATCAACTTTTGCATATGTCTCTATTCTATATGTTGGCAGCTCAATGCGAAATTTTTCAAAGTGAGTTCTTGACGATATATGTCATACTTACCTTCAACGATATACTAGACTATAGGCACTGGCTTGTTGCGTGTAATTGATTTATTCCTATCATGTTTTTGGTTGCAAAAAACAAAACGAACCTAAAAATCTAATTTCCAGAATAATAGCGTTCATCTGTTGAATGGCTACTAAAAGGTTTCTTGATGTGTGAATACAAAACTTTAGTAATGATAGAGATTGTAGAATACATCACTGATTTAGAAGTGTGGAGTTCCCAAAAACTAAAACTTTATCTCATCAAGTATAAAAGCCACTTCACAAAACCAGGTAAACTTTTATAAAGGAAAGGGACTAGTTTCTATATCCTCAAGCCATTTTTGATGGGAAGGGTATACTAACACTACAGAATGAGGAATCTATATATAAATAGGTACATTGTGCTACTTATTACGGTGGTGAGTGGACTTGGTGACTAGTAAGCTCCCTGATGTTCCATTACCTATAAGGTTTGGACAGTCCGTATTGATAATAAAATGACACTGCTCTAAATTGGGGTCACTTGGATTATGTGCAGTCGGTACGGCCTACAAATGCGGAAATAAGTCAGTTTTTGGCTTTAATCCCGAGTGAGGGGGGGAGAACAAGCTTGCTGCCAAAGTTTTTTTTTTTTTTCATGATTTATCAGTTAGACAAAATCTGGAGCTATGACCTAAAAATATGTATATAAATAGATAAACCCCGTCTCTTGTCTTTGTTAATGTTGATTAGTAAGCAATGAGACTACATATTTCATCATGAATAGACAACAAGAAGAAGAACTATCCCCTGTCACAATTCCTGTGCAAGAGCCAACCACTCCCGTGCAAGCATATCCCAACGATGTTAACAGTATTCTAGAGAGACAGTCCACCAGAGGAAGTAAGAAGTTCAAAGAATCAGATGCTGGAGATGGTACAAATAGAGAAGATCATTATCTTCATGGCCCTCGTCTAATGCTTTGCTTTGTATCATTATTCTTGTGTCTTTTCCTCTTTGCCTTGGATCAAACTATCGTTGTCACCATCTTGACTACTGTTGGTAATAAGTTTGATGCATTTTCCCAAGTGGGTTGGTTATCTTCGGGGTTTTTATTGACCATGGCAGTGTTTCTTCAACCATTTGGAAATTTATCAATCATTTTTGGGCGTAAGTGGACCATGGTTGCTGCAGTTGTCATTTTTGAAGCTGGGTCGTTAATGTGTGCCTTGGCCAATAATATGAATGTTTTGATTGGTGGGAGAGTGTTGGCAGGAGTTGGAGGTGCTGGTATCCAAGGTATCGCATTTGTTATCATTTCAGAAATTGTTCCCATCAACAAGAGGCCACTTGGTATGGCCATTATGTCGATAGTGTTCGCCGTGGCTTCTGTGCTTGGACCTTTAATAGGTGGGGCTTTTACTTCACACGTTTCTTGGAGATGGGCATTCTACATCAACTTACCCATAGGTGGAATTGCCTTGGCTGTTTTCCTATATGTCTTTAG
>JAJMHC010000070.1:7744-33414 GCA_030582855.1 Hemisphaericaspora lyxosophila
CCTCCTCCCCCCACCCCCACAAAATCTCACTATCAAGAAGTATCTAATTAGCACCCAAAAATAAAGAATTTAAACCAAAAAAATATCTCAGTTTAGGCCAAGAGAATTTACATTACAAAAGAAACATGTCATGGAGATACATTACCGAGACTGGTACTGGAGATAAACCACCTCGGAGTTCAAATTGCAACTCCTCAAATCTATTACGTTTCACAACGTTGTCTATTTTTTTGAGTAAAGTCACCCCCCTGAAACTAGCAAGGATTGTCACCCCCACGCAACAATGATAATGAACATTTCATACCCATTTTGAAATTTCACGAAAGTGGCACCCTACAAACACCAAACTATCATTAAGGTGGTGGCAACGGACTTGCTCTTTACCAGCGGACTTACTTCTCAAAAACTAGAACTTGAACTAGAACTAGAACTAGAATAGAGACCAAGCTTTGTGCAGTTCATTGATCTGGAAGGAAGGGTATCTCGGAGTTTTCTTTTGAGGCTTTTTTGGTTTTTGGATTTCTGATTGTCACTAGAATTATTTTTCAAGGGTAGCCCCCACCGTTCAATATTATTGCGAGCCCCCACCATTCCACAAAATGAATTTTTACTTCATGAACAATAGTATATGGTTAATTGTCCCCATGCGTGTAATGGCCACTTAATTATTACGCATCACACACAACCCCACAAACCATGAAAATGCCGTATTCCAAACAATTTTTAGTAATATTCAAGGAGGGATCTGGTGTAGGTGGCATCATAGGGATGGAGTGGCTTCTGAGGTGATTAGCATAACGATATCAGCACTCATAACAGGTCACAAATGCTGAGCAATAACAGGTGCAAAATGAAACTACTATATCATGGCAATGTCAAGGTGGAATCATACCTATCCCGAGGTAGTTGTTCAATAATGCAGCATTAATCGTTCACGTATTGGTGCACATACATTAAAAACAAGACAAACAAAGTGGAATGTTCGTTTCATAAAGATCTACCCCACCCCCACAATAGCAAGTGGTAATTACTAAAAAAAAAAAAAAAAAAAAAAAAAAAAAAAGAAAAGCGTGCCCTTACCTCCGGAAAAATATTCTTCCCACATTTGCAACAAACCAAAAAAAAAAGAAAACACAATCAATTTGCGGAGGCAGGCGTTAACATAATATATTATAGAAGGCATTAGATTACAATACCAGATTTCTTATTGTATCTATATAGATAAACTTGTTGTGCCGAACCCCTCAGAAGTAATAAATATTGACACAATATAAATATGACTTTATTTCCACTTTTCTTCAGGTTTCTCTCTCAATCTACAATCTTCAAACCAACACAGCATGGAAGAAAAACCTACAGTAGAATATATCTCAGATATAAAAGAGATTCAAGACTATGAAGTCAAATCTGTTGAGAAGACACCCGCTACTCAAGATTTATTCAATGAGAAACCGGATTTCTCTTGGCAATCAATAAAGACATATTTTGGTACTAGACTTTCAACATTGTTTGATTTACCTTTATATCATACTGATGAAAAATGGTACCGAGTGATTAATCCAATTCCAGGATTAAAGGAAATGACCGCCAGTGACTGGAATTTCTATTTTATGGGATTCTTTGCTTGGTCATTGGATTCAATGGATTTCTTTTGTGTGTCAGTTTCTGCAACTGATATTGCCACAACTTTAGGAGTCAGTGTTACTGATATTACCTGGGGTGTTACCCTAGTACTTATGCTTAGGTCAGTTGGAGCTATTATTTTCGGTCTTGCTACCGATTATTTCGGTAGAAAATGGACATATATTATCATTGCTTTCTTATTTATTGTTGTGGAAATACTTACTGGTTTTGTACAAACCTATGAACAATTTTTAGGAGTGAGGGCTGTATTTGGTATTCTTATGGGTGGTATGTACCCTGTTGCGCTGCTTACTGCTTTAGAAGGTCAACCAACAAGGGCAAGATCGGTTCTTTCTGGTTTATTCTTACCTGGATACAGTTTTGGTTACATCATTGCCATGGTGTTCTATCGTGCTTTTGCTACTTCTTATAGACCCAGTGAAGGTTGGAGACCACTTTTCTGGTTTTCTGCAGGTTTGTCGGTTATTTTAATTGTTTGGAGATTAAGTTTCCCCGAATCTCCTGATTTCATCAAATTACAAGCAAAGAAGAAGAAGTTCAACAATGATGTTGAAAAGAATGGTGGTGCTACAAAGAAATTTGATTCTAGTGTGCTTATGACCCTTAAGACTGAATGGTTAATGTTTCTGTACCTTGTTGTGTTGTATGCTGGTTTCAACTTCACCACCCATGGGTCTCAGGATTTGTACGTTACCTTGTTAACTAAGCAATTTGGCGTTGACTTAAATATGAAGACTGTTATTATTGTCGTTAGTAATATTGGTGCTATTATTGGTGGTATTGTTATGGGGTCGGTTTCTGAATTATTTGGAAGAAGATTAACAGTTATAATTTGTATGCTCTGGTGTGGGGCCTTCTTGTATCCATCTTTCTTCCATGCTGATACCAACTGGTGGGCTTATGTCTTTTTGAGTGCTGCGGTTATGGGATCCTGGGGTGTTGGGCCAATCCACCTTTTGGAACTTGTCAATTCCACCCACAGAGCGTTATTATCGGGATTGGCATATCAATTGGGTAATTTAATTTCATCAGCTTCTGCCACTATTGAAGCTAAGATTGGGGAAAGGTTCCCAATTGCAGGAAAACCAGCTGGGACTTATGATTATGGTAAAGTAATGGCTATTTTCTGTGGGGCAGTGATTGCTTATATGATCGTTTGTATCGGTTTGGGTCCGGAAAGATTCCACAAGGAGCTTAGAATCTTGGATGAAGACGATGAACAAGAAGAAGAATATGAAAGTGTTGAGATGATGGTTGAAACTTCTGGAAGTGAAAACCGTAAGAATTAGTTGTATAATGTTATATTTATTTTAATATATTGAAGTATTTGCAATCTAGTAGTGAGAAAACAGAGAGAAGAAGCGTGAGAGAAAAAGCGAGATTTGCAATTGTGCCGCCGCACCAGCCCAAATCAGGAAATTTAAGCGCCGACCCAGAGCCCTGACTCATCATTATCAATTTGTTTCTTTGTTTGTTTGTTCCTGCAATTTAAAATTTAAGCGCCGCAAAAAAAAAAAAAAAAAATTTGTTGATTATCTGGACCGGGAATTTTCACTCTTCACCCCAGTTGAAAAACTTACAAATAAATCTCACTTTCTCTGCGTTTCTTGCTCTGTTTCCCTTCCACCCTCCCCCCTTTTTCCCATCACGCAATTATAATGGTCCAAAGAGTTCTTTTATTAGGTTCTGGTTTCGTTGCCAAACCGACCGTTGATATCTTATCACAAACCCCAGGTGTTGAAGTCACTGTTGCTTGCAGAACTTTATCCAAAGCTAAGGAATTAGCTGGTAACACTGCCAGTGCTATCTCCCTTGATGTTACTGACGAAGAAGCATTAAATGCTAAAGTCGCTGAATTTGATTTGATCATCTCTTTGATACCATACACTTTCCACGTCAATGTGGTTAAGGCAGCCATTAAGAATAAGAAACATGTTGTTACTACTTCTTACATCAACCCTCAATTGAAGGCCTTAGAAGCTGAAATTGAAAATGCGGGAATTACCGTCATGAATGAAATTGGTTTAGATCCAGGTATTGATCATTTATACGCGGTCAAGACCATTGAAGAAGTTCATGAACAAAAGGGTAAGATCACCTCTTTCTTATCTTACTGTGGTGGTTTACCTGCTCCAGAAGATTCGGACAATCCATTAGGTTACAAGTTCTCTTGGTCCTCCAGAGGTGTTTTATTAGCATTAAGAAACTCAGCTAAGTACTTCAAAGACGGTGAGCTCGTGGAAGTTTCCAGTGAAGGTTTAATGGCTTCTGCTAAACCATACTTTATTTACCCAGGTTATGCTTTGGTTTGTTACCCCAACAGAGATTCTACTACTTATAAGGAATTGTATAACATTCCAGAAGCTGAAACTGTTATCAGAGGAACTTTAAGATTCCAGGGGTTCCCAGAATTCATTAAAGTCTTTGTTGACACTGGATTCTTATCCGATGAAGCTATGGGTATCTTTGCCAAGGCAGGTCCATGGAATGAAGCTACTGCAGCATTAGTTGACGCTACTTCTTCCAGTGAAGAAGACATCATTGCCAAGATTAACTCCTTGACCAAGTTCAAGTCCCCAGAAGACCAAGAACGTATCATCGCCGGTTTGAAATGGTTAGGTTTATTCTCCAACAAACAAATCACCCCAAGAGGAAACCCATTGGACACTCTTTGTGCCACGTTGGAAGAATTGATGCAATATGAAGAAGGTGAACGTGATTTAGTCATCTTACAACATAAGTTTGGTATTGAATGGGCTGATGGCTCTAAAGAAGTTAGAACTTCCACTTTAGTCGATTATGGTAACCCAGAAGGTTATTCTTCCATGGCTAAGTTGGTTGGTGTTCCATGTGCCGTTGCTGCTCAACAAATCTTGGATGGTACTTTATCCAAGAGAGGTTTATTGGCTCCTATGAGCTCCGAGATTAACGATCCTATCATGAAGACCTTGAAAGAGAAATATGGTATCTATTTAGTTGAAAAGACCGTTTCTTAGATACGTTGATGTATATATATATATATATGTAGATATATGCACTTGTGATAAGTTAACCTTATTTTTAGTAATCATCATCTGATTCTTCACTTTCAGAATCATATCCTGTAGTATATTCTTCGATAATCTTACTTATGTCTTCAAGTAATTCCCCTTTGTCTTCAATTATATCTATATATGGTTGACTGGTAACTGAGATATTGTTGATAACTTTCCGATATACTTTGAATTTATCTTTTAACCCTTCATGAATGTTGAATTCAGTGGAGTAAGCTGTATTCTTTCCGTGCGCTAGTATACCGCTGGGGAAAGTATCAACTTTGATTATCTGGTTAATTGATTCGTTTCTATAGATGGTGGTGTTACTGCTACTGTCATCAATTTGTTTTGTCTTGGAAGCAATATGATTCTTACTGAAATAACTTCTATAATCACGCGAAACACCCAAATCTAACACCTGCGGACTAGGTTTATCAACATGAACATATCCAGTAGTATAATATGCCGTCAAATCAACATCGACAATTTCGGTTTCATTTGATTTCTTATCCGTTTCACTGAGGACTTTAATTTCATTTACAATATTTCTATCATCGTACCCTCTTAATAAATTAGCCTGAATGGTAGACATGGTTTTCCCAGCTTCCAATTGATTATTGATGCCCCATATAGAATTGATGAACATTGCCGACATGGTAGATTTATGCCATATAGACTCAGGTTTGAATCGAGTAGATAACATAGCTGAAGAATAATCTGGTTCAAGAGGAAACAATAAACTCAGACTTTTAGACAATTCAACTAATGTTTTCACCCTATTTATAGTGGCTGTGACCCCGCCTATGTTATTCATCAAGGCGTATGTCCAAATATTGACTTTTGAAGTATTAAAATATTCATCATTTAAATAAACTAATAATTCATTACTATAGCCACCCCATGCACTGTCCACTTCAGTAGTCAATTGTAGGCCATTGAATAGATCACATTGTTCAAGAAAGTTTCTGAAGGTGTCTGCATCATCTTCGCTAAACTCCTGCTGTCCGATATTAAAGGTGGAAAACTTAAGTTTGGGGAAGTGAAAATGGGTACCAGGCCCTCCATCAGACGTATAACTAAAATTGGACAACGTGTGCAAAGATTTGGGATTGTATATTAATTTATTATAATCAGTCCAATATTGAGTATTTGCATCCGTCAAATTACTTCCATCAAGAACACCCAAATCCAAGTTCTGTTGATATTGACTCTTTGGTATCTTATTCTCGGTCACCCTTTGCGATTGGGGAATATCATCAAATGAAGGGATGGTTTCATGATATTCAAATCTGTTCAAGGCACCAAACCCTCCTCGTAAGTCATATATTAATGCTCGAGGTGAGTAATTCGCTCCTGAACTTGCACTGGCTTTGAATCGGGATAAAAAGGTGGTTAAATCATGATCGAGGGGGGCATTTGGCGTATACGGAATCAATGATTCTTGGTTATTATAAAGATGGGTGATGGTATGTCCGGCCAATTGAGATAATGCTATATTGATTACTTCCCCCATTGTATATAGTGTTGGCTCCAGGGTACAACCAGTTTGTATGGTTTGAAAAAGAATCGAAATCGATGAGATCTTTAATGGCGGTGTGGGTCATCTAGATTCACGTGACGAGATATCGGCGGTTAAAAGTAGCAATATGTTCGGCAAGAACATTTTTTTGTATTTTACATGAACACAGGACCATATGTTATGGGAATCGTTTATAAGTAATAAAAAGATTCACCCGTGTTTGTATCACTTTTATCACTTGTATAGCTATGATGTTTTCTTTTTAGAGATCATCCACCTTTTATCTTTATCTTTATTTTGTTTATATTTTAATTACTATATGTTTTTTTTGAATCAAATATTGTATTCAAATTACTGACAGGGGGGGTGGGGGGTATTGACTCGTAACAGACTACATTACAACACGAACATACCCACAATTAAATCACTAATGAATTAAGTAAACGTCACCTAACCCACCAGGTATTATCCAAACATCCAAAAGATTATCGTGCGGGTCATCGTATCCGATGTAATTGGTACGCGCGATTATTTTTTTCTTTTTTTTTTTTTAATTCTCCAAACCCAAAAAAAAAAGTTTTAATCAAGAAACAAAAACAAAACACGCCTTTGAAAGTTTTAATGTGGATATAACAAGTTTGGTATTCAGTAACACGAAGTTTGAGCCACAATGGAACATGAAGATATAAATAAAGAACATGATCAATCTGATCTGCAACATTCTGTAGAAGGAGCAGCAGCTAGTAACCACGACTTACAGGAAAACCCCTCGTCAAATGACACCCCCCAAGACAAACCAGAAGTGGTAACAGATGAGAATGAAAACAAAGAAATCGTCAACGAGGAGAAAGACATCGAGAAAGAAGTCGAGAAAGAAGTCGAGAACAGCCATAACAGTTCGGAAGAACAATCTGACATAAATGACTCGGTGTCCATGGCTGCACTCACCACTCCGCCTTTAGGCAAGTCTGTTTCGCATTCTTCTTCCACTTCCATTTCTTCATTGTCATCAGTTAATTCTACCCATTCTACCGAAAAATTAATCAATAGTTTACCAGGCACAAAAAAATTACAAGACAATGACGAGAAGCAAGAAGATGAGGAATCTATCAAACCCGCCTCGTCTCCAGTGCTTGACAAATCTAAAGTATTAGCAAGTTCAGTAGCCTCCAAGACCAATTACTATAATGACTTATCAGTGCCTTCCTCATCTGCTACCACCACCACTGGCGCCCCCGAAAACACCGAGTCATCACAGCCATTACCCAAAAACCCCATCAAATTCACCGTACGTAAAGTATCTCATGAACCTATAAAATCGCCAACTTCTGCATCACAGAAGGCAAAATTTAAAGTCAAGGTTCCTTCACCAGAACAAGCAACAGATCCCGAATATAAAGATTTAATCAAATTGCATAATGCACAACATAAATACGATCAATACAAAGCCAAGATGATCAAGATTGATAAGGAGATTAATTTCTTGAATAATTTATTACCCCCATACAATTTGGAGATTGATTATAACACCAGAACCAAAATTGTCAATGCCATAGAGAGACTCAACACCAAAAAGGATGAGATCGATAAGAAGAAATATGAAGTAGGTATAGTGATAAGTAGACTATGGAGAGCACAAGAAGGCAGTGATATTTGGGTTAGAAGTTTCGATAAGTAGGAATTTAGGATTATGTTATGTAGTATATCACCCATTTTGTAAAAAAAAAAAAAAAAATAATAATAATATAAAACAACCTTAAATCAGATTAAGAAAAGTCTTTAACCCATACAAGCAACGGACATGTTTGTTTCAACTTTTGAAAAATCAACTCACAATCACACATTGGATTTCCACTCACCTGAATAAACCTCAAGCGTTTACAATTAGATAATTGGAGTTGGGAAAACGAATCTTGGTCAAGATAGTTTACCGCCACATCCAAATATACCAAGGAATCAGGAAATCTCAACTGATGACCCAGCAGGAGATATTTATTAAGGTGAGTACCGGTAAGTACAAGCGATTGCAACCGATGAAAACCACGAAAGAAATCCTCGTTTGGGATGATTAGCTGATTAAACCCCAATTGAAGCGATACCAAGGTGGTTTGAAAATGTGATTCAATGTTGGTGAGATTATTGCAGTACAACATCAAATTTGTCAAGTTTTTGCATCTACTGGTAATATTCCAACTCAGAAGCACATCGGACGTAAGACTGCAATTGTTTGCCTGCAATTGTCGTAATGAGCTAGGAAGGACTATATTACTAGCATCCCCAGGGGTGCTGCTTCTAGGGTCATCATCATCAGGGAATTCCTCGTAAGCAAACCGAATAGCTTGTTTTTCTATATTCTTTTGTAGATTTAATTTGATAATACTATCAGGGATCTTGAAATTATCAGGCCCAAAGCTTCTAATATTACTCATACCCAAATCAAGGATCTTCAAATTTGGTGATTCAATCAATACTTTCCCAAGATTATTCCCTCGTAAATTCAATGATTTCAAACTGGTGGGGAATTGATGATTTACAATTTGAATGCGAGTATCACTTAAACTTACATTTACCAAATTGTTCAATTCCTTGAAATTAAACCCATCTAATGACTCCACCTTACTTCTATCCAAACACAAGCTCATTAATGAAGAAGGGAGGTGAAGATTTCCATTCATATCATGGGAGTAAATCACCAATGCCAAAAGATGTGGAGGAAGTTGCAAATCTTTCCAACGACACATATGTGGTTCTCCTTCAAGGGCCAAATAGTGAAGTGAATGGGGTAATTCAATTTCATTGAAAATATACTTTACATATCCACCCGATATTTTTAGAATCTTTAGGTTGGCAGGTATCATAAAGTTCTTGCCAACTTCCACTCTAATGTATGAGCGGACTTTGATAGTTAGCAGTTCAAGACTGGTGGGAAGTACAACCTGATCAAAAATGTTCTCAGTACCGATCTGAACCCTCAATTGTTTGAGATGGGGGTATTGATTAATCAAATCCAAGTGTAAAAGTTCGCTACTATCAATAATCAAACTGGTGATGGTTTTAGGTAATTGAATCTGGGTTAGCGATATTGGCCATCGATGACGTCCAGACGAGAACATGGTAAGGTTTTCCAAATGAGTGAGGTCACATTTGGATATATCATCGGCAATTCTATAATTTAATGTCAACGATCGCAATGTTTGAGGTAGATGGGGTTTCGAGTATCCACTTTCCAATCTCAATTCCAATGCTAGTGATGTTAAATTTGGTGGCATATGAGGTAGTTCATCGAAATTTATAGCATCACCTAGCTTCAATTTGAGTAGATGTTCAGATCTAGACCTCAAACTTGATAATTTTACCTCTTCCACAGATAAATCTTTTACAGTGGTGGGAATACCTTCAATATCACCCTCCCAACCTTTGATCTTGTAAAAGTTGTAAGGAAGGCTCAAGATTTCTCGGGCCCATTGTTGATCATCTTTGAAATGTATAGTAACATCAATCCTACCCACTGCTTTTAATAGCGTTGGGTTTATTTGATGAACCGTCAATACATCTTTCAAATAACAGAAAGTGATAAGTTTAGGGGCGGAAGGGTGGTATCTGTCGATAAAATCAAGGAACAAATAAACATCATCAAACATAATTTCATGATTAATATGCAATAGTGGTTCAAAGTTTTTACCTACCAAGAATTCATCTCCAATTGGCAGGTGTAATGCTCTACCTTCCGAACCACGAGTCCACCGCTCTTCTGATTGGATTCTCACTTGGGATAATAACACATTAACCGCGTAGGGCCCAATCAAGGGATTATCTATGTATGTACGTAAATATTGATCGGGGATATAGATGAATATCAACTCAATCACCTCTTCTGGCAATTCTAGTAGTTGATCTATGAATGATTTCTTCATAACAAAGGGTGTTTGTAAAGGGTGTTTGTAAAAGGGTGTTTGTAAAAGGGTGCCACATAAAGGGTGCCACATAAAGGGTTCTATCCAAATGTTTTCTTCAGCCGACTCGGATAAGTGATCCGATTGCAAATTTGAGTTTGCGAAAAACAAACCACTTTCTCTCAGTGTGTTGTTTGTGTTTGTTACTATCACATGCAAAGGAGCACCATTATCTTATGAATGAGAGCCTAAATATGATGTCAGCATTGTATATATATATATATAAATTGATAGCAATCAATCTTCAGAGTTTGAAAATAACTAATCAGGGGGATGGGTAGAGAGTCTAATGTATGTGCTGTTAATATTATAAGTCGCGAGGCTGTACCAAGACTTGATCAAAAGAAATGATACTACGATTACGTAATAGGGCAGGCTTTTACTTAGTCCCTCCTACCCTAATTAGATAGAGTTAACCAACCCAAGCTGTCAGACACACCACACACACACACACACATATATATATAGTTTGTCAGTGTGAGTACAACTACCACCCAAAGCACTCTCCTCCTTCTAGTTTATCCGAATCTCTTTTTGTGTTCTCTCCCTTGTCTCTTTGTTCAATGTGGAAGCAGGAGAAGAACTATTAACTTGAAGAAGCAGAAGCAGAAGCAGAAGAAAAAAAAAATTATTGCCTTACAATTCAATTAATTATTACATCATTTGTCTCTACTGGCTTGTTTCTTCTTCTTTCCAACAACGAATCAAAGCAAGCTGTATATACACCACCGTTGTGATTTAATTGAATACTTCTAGTCTCATCACCCCTTACATCCGCTTATACAATTACACTCCAGCTCCACCAGCTCCACCACCACCAAAGTTACCCCTTTTACCCACCACCACCGAGTTCACTGGGGAGTTTTTTTTTTTTTTTTAATAAAACAAGCTACCCCTGCTAGTACAAGGCACCCACGCCCCCCTTCCCTTTAAATAGCATACGGTGATATGACTGAAGATCTATATCTACAGAACACAAGAATATCTTCATCTTCTTCGTCTACTACAGACAATACTACCACTTCTTCTTTTGCTGCCGCCTCATACAAAACAATTCCTACCTCAAATACCACTCATCCGGGAGTACCAAATTTCACCACCACCACCACCACAGGTACCACCATCAACAACAACAAATCAAATACCCTGTTTTATATATTTGAAGAAGATGAAGTAAAGCCACCAGTTCAACATCCAGTGCCAACACACATCACATCAACGCGACCTTCTGCTCCTGCAATCAGTAATCTGTTGTTATCAAACAAACGAAAAAGACAGCTAGATAGACCCCCTTCGTTGTTTGCCCCCTCTCCAGTTCCACAACTACTGAGCACAACAAATAACCAGATCATCAACAACAGTAATGAAATAGGAGACATTTTGAAGTTCCCGGTTGAATCATCGCATGCATACTCTTATGCTCATCTTTCTCCAAATTCATTGGCATTAAGATTGAATGTATTGAAACGATCATTGGAAATACTAAAGGACAGACCGGATTTATTTAGATCGATCGCGCCTCAAGATGATGAAGATGAAGATCAGGAACAAGATTTTGAAATGGAAGATGACATGGCATCAATAGAATCAGCCAAACAGGCAACTATTTTCAAAACCGTTTCAAACCCACTTTATGAATCGGCAGCTAATATTTCCACCCTGTCAGTAAATGTAGGTGAATATCATCCTCCTCCACGCCGATCAAGTGCATATTCTATAAAATCAGACAATTCAGAATTAATCAGTGACATTGCATCAATCAACCAAAAATACAAAGTACAACCAAATGCATCCTCAGCTGCATTGACTGCATTTTTCCGTCCCCCAATGAGACGCTCAGGTAGCTTACCTTTGGTTCAGGAACCAACTCCGACACCAGTATCATCGACACCTATTCGTCAACAACAGTCTCACAAAAAGAAGAAATCTCATGGCAGTCCCAGTGGGGATTTGAAAGATATAGTGAATCTTTTAGAAAAGGATATGGATGTATTGATGAACAATACGGAAATTGCCTCTTCATTGCATGATTTATCCTTCTCGCCTAATGACGACAATGTGAAATTGAAACATGACTTCCTCAAGAAGAAACTTTTGTATGCCTTAGCCATGCCATTCATGGAAACTTCCGTGGGTACTTCTTCATTATTGCAAAGTGGCGATGGCTCGGGTAGTCTTAAATCGGCACCTACCAGATCTTCCACTACGGCGTTGAATTTCTTGAATAACACCAATACTATGCCCGCTTCTGCCCAACCAATGAATAATAGCAACAGCAATAATGGCAGCAGTAGCCGACCATTTCATCCCATGCTTGCTGGGAAACATTCATTACCACAATCTGTCTTTACTGTAGAGACAGATTTCCCTTATTCTGTCATTGCAGGTAATGATTTGGCATGTCTTATGTTTGGAGTACTGAAGAATATGATTCGATCATTAACATTAATGGATTTAATCGCGCCTCAATTCCGGGATTTCGTAATGGCAAGAATGACAAAGTATTTACAAGGTAATCTTGACCTAAGCCTGAGAAGAGGAACAAGTAGCGCTGGCGGTGCCAGGAACAAACGAAATGTCATTGATAATAATATCCTATTTGCAGGTGAGATTGTGGCTATTGTTAGACCAGGAGAGCAAAACTTTGGTTGGACTTCACTTTGGGCTAAACGAAAGGGAAATTTAATTATTTTAATGTTTGATCAAATTCTATGTGATGCATTTGATGTAGTTATCCTGTGTGATCGGGAACACGGAGGAGATGAGTATCATATTGACACCATGCGACTGGTCGCTGGTAAACTAGTTCAGGATCATGATATTTACCAATTTAACAATCTTAGTCAATTGAGTGAATCATTAAACCAAGAATTGAACAGTCATGTACAACAATTAGAAGAAGAAACTAACCATACTGATGAAGAAAGAGATGTTGAAGATAGTGAAGTGATTAATCAAACGAGGTATTATACCCTACAATTAGCAAATGAAAATATTCCTTGCGCCATTACTTCAAATCCACTTGAAATTCATGAGAATAGGTTTGAAATAAAATTAAAGATTCATACCATGCCCTATATTGCTGGAATATTTGTTATTAGTAATTCAGACTATAGAATTTTATCCTGCAATAATGCCATCGCCAGGAATTTATTTGGGAAATCAATTGATGATTTACAAAACCACGTGATTGATGAATTAATACCTAACTTTAGTAGTATTTTAAATATCGGTCTAGAAACCAATGTTGATACCTTCAAACTTATACCTGGATTGGTATTACCCGAACATTTCTTTAGGAAGTATGATGCAGTTTTAAAAAAACAAGAGAACCCCAACGAAGATGAAGAACAGTTATTTTTCAATTCTAATGGTATTAAAGGTATACATCGAGATGGAAAACCACTTTACGTAGATGTACAATTACGTGCCTCTTCTCGTGATACATTGGTTGTTTGGATAACGTATTCTCGGTCGTACAAGAATAGGCATATGCTGCTGGGTGAATTGGATAAATTAAGTTCGTCCACTTCTTCAATTTCATTAACTTCAACTACCTCAGTATCCTCAAAACCACATACCAGAGCAAGTTCAGTCAAGAGCGTCGATAAGAAAAAGTATGCGCGAGGAGGAACTAGTAATCATAATAGCAGTTTGGCAAGAATGCCATCTCAATTGAAATTATTTAACGCTGATGCCGAATCATTGGAATTCTTGCCCAAAGAAATCACCACTGGACAGGGGGTAAGAAAAGCCAAGCGAGATTCGTTTGGTATTCCAGTGGATAGAATCGATAGTTATATGGCAACTCAACAAGAACATAAGAGAACTCCATCTTCACTTTTCATGGAAAGAAATCGCGATCTAGAAGACACCAGCGACATTCCCCCCGTGGAAACAATAACCAGCACCCCCACCAATGAAGGTGGGATGAAGTATAGTGAAGAAGAGGTATTGGAATTAGAAAACCAAGCTATAGAGCTAAAGAAGAAACAATCCACCAAATGGCCTCAAGAGGTTGGATTAGCTCGTCGTACGAAAAAGTTTTCCGAATTTAAAGTTACTAAAGAATTAGGTGAAGGAGCATATGGGAAAGTTGTTCTTGCTCAACACAAGGAGGATCCTATCTATAACATCATTATCAAGTGTATTGATAAGGAACGTATTCTTGTTGATACTTGGGTTAGAGATCGAAAATTAGGAACCATTCCTTCCGAGATTCAAATCATGGCATATTTGAATTCAGAACCGCATCCAAATATAATGAGAATTATTGACTTCTTTGAAGATCTGAAATACTATTATTTAGAAACTCCGATATTTGGAAATCCTCCAGCAATTGATTTATTTGATTTTATTGAAATCAAAAAGGATATTTCCGAGTTTGAATGTCGATTGATTTTTAAACAAATTGTTTCTTCAATTTATCATTTACATAAAAATGGAATTGTTCATCGTGATATTAAAGATGAAAACATTATTGTTGATGAAAAGGGGATCATAAAATTGATCGATTTTGGAAGTGCTGGGTATGTGAAGCAAGGTCCATTTGATGTTTTTGTAGGTACTATTGACTACGCGTCACCAGAAGTATTACGAGGCGAAAAGTATGAAGGTAAAGCTCAAGATATTTGGGCATTGGGGATTTTGTTATATACCATGTTGTATAAAGAAAATCCATTCTATAATGTTGATGAAATCATGGAAGGTGATTTAAGAATTCCTTATATTGTTAGCGATCCATCTTTAGCATTGATTAGGAAGATTTTAATTAGAGATATTGAAATGAGACCAACAATTACTGATATTGTTGAAGATCAATGGTTACAGTTTTAATTTTATACATCCAACCTATAGTTTATATAGAAATTATAAAAAAAATACTTGTATTTTACTTATTGCTTCTCTCTGTCTCTCTGTCTCTCTGTCTTTCTGTCTTTCTGTCTCTCTCCCTCTCTCTAGGAATTGTCTCGGTCGTTCAATGTGCTGGACGCAAAAAAAAAAACAATATGGAATTCGTGATTCTCCAAGAATCGGTCGATGTTGCTCCACAAATTGACTGTACCTCCAATGAATTATGCCTCATGAACCCTCTTCAGATACGACAGTTATTGCCTCTGTGCAACTATCATCGTTTGAGCTAGCTTTAGTTGGCAATGTCCCAATTGTGGTGACTCCACTTTATAAATTGAATTCCATAAATGTAAGCAAATTGCCATTTCCACTATTACCACCAGATGATTCAAATATTCACTCTATTACCAAACCTGGGAGGAACTTCATATTTAAATTGGAAAGAAAACTTGCTGATGAACTTTCAACAAATACCTGGTTAGTCAAACTACAACAGAGGATTTCTGATAAAAATAATGAATTGAGTATACTATATCACATCCAACACCAAATTTACGGCATGTTCAAAATGCCGAGCAATGTACTAATCAAGGATATTGTTTCTGATTTAGTAGTGCATCCTATTCTCAATAGTCAACAATTGACTGAGGTTACTGAATCTGCTGATGTAGTGGAGTCAAAATTGGAAATTTTCAAAGATATAATCGATTCCTTCTCGATGATACCGCCCAAACTGCACCCTGACACTACCACTGTGGCCCCATCGATGAGTGAAGAATATCTGAATCCCCACGAATTTATAGAATCAAGATATTATAGCACGCTTTATTCCTTAAAGAATCCACTAAGTTATTTCCCCAAGACTGCCATATCACGGTTACGAATACTATGCAAAGAAGATGAGGACTATATAAGCAAGATTTTGACAGGAATAATATTGCCGACGGAGAAATTTGATTCACGCCATGCCGGCAAAAATGGGGTTTTGAAATCATTGGAGAAGACCAGTGGTGATAATCATACCGCAGACTTACAGTCTAAGTATGAAATTGATAATCAACAACACTTTCTTGAAAAGTATGGTGATCTAATCAAGGCCCTGGGTGATGAAATAGCTTCCCAAGATACCAAGGATAAAAAGCAGCAACTTCTGAATCATGAAAAGTTTCAACAATTACTTGTTGACTTGAAAGTGCGAGAAGCCCAATTGCAAATTTTGGTTATATTTGAGCTTTTATACTGTTGGAAAATATCAGAAGCTGACTTTCTTGAAACCAGCCACAAACGAAAGCAACGAGAATTGAAAGCTCGTGAGAAAATGGCCAAGCAGAACCTAATAGGAAAACGGAAACGGAAAATCGTTCCTACATTCCTCGGTGGGGGAGTGGAAGTAACTTCTTCAAACCTCCAGTCGGAATCAAACCCAACTCTTGACCAATATTCAGTATATACAATCTTAAACACCTTGGTTGATAGAATGGGACTCTGGGATACCTTAAGTGGAAAATCAGATAGTTCATATGGATTCATGGCGTACGTGTTTGTTCCTTACTACAACAAAAAACTCCCCGAGTTGGTCAAATACGTGATTGACAACATGAAAGAGTTGAATATGAAATTGGTGACGATTTCAAAATCGAAACGAAAATCAACATCAGGTGAATCCAATTCGCCTCAATCCGAACCAAAATCATCTAAATATAGAAAAGCATTGTTACCTAGTGGTAAAAAGCCAAAATTACAGAAATCAGCAACTACTCTTGGAACATCTATACATGGGGCCTTACTTCCAGGTCAAGATGTTCTAGGACCGGCGTTAAAGCGATCAAAATCAAATTTATCATCAAAGAATTTATCAAGACGGCAGGTGGATTTGAATATCAAGTTAACAAAAAGCACCACCGATTTGAATTTACCGGAGCTGGTGCCTACCACAGCATCATCTATATTCTCCAATGCCAAAAGGCTGAAATCGGTGGTGGTATCTTCAAACGGGCCAACTTCGCAAGTTCAAGTAATGTCAACTCCAGTAAAACCCAAATCAATGTCTCAGGTCCAAGAAACACCAACTTCGAACATACTAGTGGAAGCCACGCCTCAAAAACCGTCCACAACACAGGACACAATCATACTAAGGACCCCCGAAGAAACTTTCTTGAAACCAAACAGACGAGAAGGAGTCCTCAATGAAAAGCTATTGTCTTTGTCTGAAGAGTCTAGCAATATCGAATTCACACCTCAGAAAAACAAGTCTTCAATTTTATTGGTTGAGGAGAACACCCCAGTACAAGCGGTGATCGTTGACTCATCACCTATTACCGGGAGAAATTCCGACCAAAAGAAGAAGAGAATGAGGCCAGGAGAACCGGTTTCTCTGCAAGTTTCTCCATTCTTCAATGCCAGTTTGTATAGACAAGCTGCGGCAATGGAGTTATCAAATCGTAAACTTCTCTTCCAGGATGAAGAAAGTGATAAGGAGTATGATCTGGATTTTTTATCAACTAGGAAGAGAATGGCAACTTACACCAAAAAGAAGAAAACATAGCATCATTTTATGTTGTAAATAATAATATTAATAATACAGCATTTCTATACAGTCAATTCGCCAAAGAAGATTCCACTAACTAGACTCTTTGCATCATCTTGTTGTAATACCAAATCGGATAATCTGTTGCCAATTCTTTGAGTTAATTTTTCTTTTATTTCTTCAGAGATTTCGGTGTCCAAATCCATGGCATCCTCTTGTTGGTTAATATCGACTTTCAATTTCCGAAGAGTATCCAAGGCAGTGTTCAATAGTATCTTCTGTTCAAATTCACGAGAATCTTCCACTACCAGTTTACACCAAACCTTTAAATTTCCAATAAGCACCAACTTTATCACTTCTTGACCCATATTTTTCAACCCCAACAAAGCTCCATAGTGTGTTCCCATTGGTTTAGAAGAATCTAAAAGTGCACGCAATAATGTTCGGGTGACTCTTGGACGTAAGGTAGAATAAGATGATCCATACACTTTGATGATATGTTCTAAAAGAATTGCGGCAAATTCTCTCACCGCTAATTGAGATCTCAACAAATCTTGGGATTCGTTAGTTGTGGTATCTTTTATCACTGGTCCTATTCTCTTAGCCAACAACAATGTTAAAATGCATGGCATTAATGCATGGACATATGGATCTAAAAAGATTGTTTTATTGTCAGCTAGGGCGGATATCACTTCCAACATTGTTGACAATATTTCAATGTTTCTTAATTGATTGGTAATTTGCTCGGCAACAAATTGAATGAAATAGGGAACCAACTGATGTAAACCTGGATCCGACTTCAATGACGTAAGGGCAGCATTCTTCAAGCTTTCTTTTTCAGGGTCACTTGAGATTAACACCTCTACAACTTTATCGAAATAAAGCTTTAATTCTTTTGAAAGTACGTGTTTGACCAATGGTTTAACTTGCAATTCTTTTTCGGTTGTCTTCTTATCCTTACTGGTGGACCCAGCGCCGCCAACAGCTCCTGTTCCTCCAGCACCACCTGTTTGTGCCGAGTCCTTGCTTTCGGCAAGACTCAAAATGTCATTGCCTAATAAGGAGGATGTCGCACCACGAATAATTGGTGGTAATGATTTGATTTCGGAAGGTAATGGATTTTGAGGAACCATAGGCTGAACACCTTCTATTGCAAGCCAATGAGCAGTAAAAGTGCTTTGACGAGGAACTTGGGGTAGTTCTTGATTTATTAACTTTTCAAATTCAATTTCATTATCATCAATATAATACAATGATTGTCCTCCTGCCCCCACTAAAGTTTCTTTGAAATTTACAGGCTGAGAATTATCATATCCATATAACGGTTCTACGTTAAGTAACTTTAATGCATGACTTATATCTGATGTCATTAACAATTTTCGTTTCGAATGTCTCATAAATTTGATGGCAGTTTCCAATATTTCATGAATTCTATATTCAACATCCATGGCCAAATTTTTTGCTGCTTCATCCGGTAGGTTTATTCCCAATGAATCAGCAGCATCTTTCACGGTATCGTACGGAGACCATAAGGAATGTGATAACGGTACTTTTGAATCCATTTCTTTAGCGTGGTGTAAGTGGTTCTGTTTAAGGTATGTTTACCTTTTGACCTGAGAGTTGAAGTCTATTTTTTTTTTTAAAAATAAAGAAAATTGTCTCAAGATAGAAAACTATGTTGAACCAATTGCACGACGGGAGGTGCAAAAAATAAAAAAAAATAACAAGGCTAAATGGGCGGGATAATATAGAGGGAGTTATTACTAGAAAGAGGAGGAGGAGGAGGAGGAGGAGATAGGGAGCGCTAATAAACTTGACACTGTTATAAATTAAGATCATCTTGAAAGAAACTTGTTTGTAAACTAAATAATTTTTGTAAGGTTTGTAATTGCAATTTTCTTTTTCAATTTAGCAGGTTTTTCAATTCGTGAAATCTTCGTGTCTCGATACTTTACTGGACCGCCTGTCATATTACCCATACTCATAAACTTATTCTCAGTAGGGAATCTAGCATTTGTTATTGTCGCTGGTAATTGGTAATCTAGGGTAGACAAACATTCAAGAGATTCCGAATTAATCCTTATCCGTTTATTGTTCTGGTATACTGAAAATCCACTTGTTAAATCCGTAGTTTGGAATATATCACTAACACTACCAACCTTTTCTGGTTCAGTCCCATTTCCTCGATCTAAGATAACCCAATCCTCGTGGTCGGTGATGAGTCTAAACTGTTGGAATCGGATATGCTTTAATGCGCTTATGACTTTCACCCGATAGGTTGGTAAACTTCCTGGGGTTGAAATCATATTGGATTCTTCATGGTATATCCCAAACGTAGTTGCATTCACTTCTTCGATTTCTAGTTTTGACAATTTCATCCTGGGAAATATCTGAGGTATAGTGTCTAATAATTCCTGCTGGGGTAAAAATTGCTCTCTCAATGTTTTACTGTCACTGGCACTTATAACATTTGGTAGATAAATCTGGAATCGATTAGTTAACATTGGTCGGGCAATTTCTCGAATTGCATCTTTGAAGAATACCGGGAGAGTGTAAGTAGCTAACTTCTTTTCCAAGTGATGCAAATAGGTATCATTCCTTTGCCCCAATATTCTCCACTGTTGTTGATTAACTATTACATATGTATTAAAACACGTGTGCAAATAGTTGATTATAATTTGGTCATTTGTTGGATTTACGTTGACTCTTTCTAGCACGGTTCTGATTAGGTTATCAAATTCAGTAAAGTTTACTTCGAAAAATTTGACTTGGTACTTTGATTGTATTGAAGGCATTGTATATAGTTGCTAATGCTTATTGGGGGGGGGTGGTTTCGGCTAAATCCAATAAGATCTGACTATGTGGAAAAATGTGAATTGGGAAATGTAATATTAGTTCTATAAAAGAGAGGGCATAATCATATAAGATGAAATAATTCTTTTTCCTCGGTGGGTATATGGGTATATTTAAAAGGGGTATGTGGTGTGTGTGTGTGTGTAGGTGTGTGTGGCGGAAAGCAAATCAATAAATAAATATGGTTGTTGGCTTTTGCAGTCGTGGGGGTCGGACGTAATACTTTTGAGCCTTTTTTTTTTTTCGTTCGGGTTTGTGTTATTGCTTACCGTGTCAACTACACACAAAATATTATCAATGATTACTAGTATTGGGAGATAAGAGGTTATGGTTTAGTTCCAAGAGACGTTTATTCTCTTGAGTCAACTGTTGTAATCGTCTGTCCTTTCTTAGAATTTCTTCTCGAAGCATTTCATATCTTTGCTTGTCCAGACTCTTTTTGAATTCTTCCAAAACAGCAGTCGATTCGAATAGTTGCTCATCGTCATCTGTTTCTTTCTCATCCACTGGGTTAGCTTCAAGTTTTAACTCCCTCCTTAATTGTCGGCGTATTGTTGACTCAAGACTTTCCAGGCTAATTTTTGCCATTATTTCCAAATCATGATCACGCATTTGGTATAGTTGATAAAGTATTGCCTGGGACCTCTCTTTTGGAATGAACCAGAATGGGGTATTCGACCCCTTTACATCTAATTGAGTGGACATTACAAGTTTTAAGTGAATGACGTCGGCGAATTCACGAAATAATTCTTCGTAATATTCACGAATGTATAATCCATTAAGTTCGGGGATTGCTTCAATTTCTTCAATACCCTTCTTTTCAGCTAGGGCATCGGAAAATTGCAATTGTGTAATTTGTATTGCCACTATTTCCCAAGTATCATCTTTGGCCTTTTGGGTAGGCTGGAGATGCGGTAAGAACTTTAAGATTAGTTCCAATAGTGGTAACTTAATTGAAGATTTAATCTTCTCCTGCTCCTTTGCATAGAATGATTTACCCATCGTGTTTATAGAATGCTTGTGTCTAGAGTTTATTGAGGTTGCTAAACAAAGAGGTTGTTATTGTGAAAAGTTAGTCGAAGATTTATTTATAGAACCAAAAAACGCGAAGCCAGCCAAAAACATACTCGATTAAATGCATAGAAACCCTCCCTCCTCCACAAACAAACAAACAAACAAACCAGCTGTGGATCAATCTAACAACAATCGGTGTCTATTTATAAGCCCTTTTCGGCTTTGCTCTGTTGGGCTTTGTACTTTAATCTTTCGTTTTGCCCTTGTCGTTGATTTTGGACTTTCTTGAATCTTTCTTCTGCAGCCTTAGCCAGTGCTTCTTTTGCATTTTGGAATTTTGAATCGACACTGGAAGCTACTGGGTTTGAATCATTGCCTAATGGTTTTGCTACCGAAATTATGGAAGAATTGGCTTGCTTCGGTTGTGTTTGTTGGCCAGCTTTACCAATGGAATGGCCATGTTTGGTGTGTTCGAACTTCTTATGAGTTGATGTACTGTTCCCCATTACGTGTTGTATTCTAGGTATATATTTCAATTGATTTAATAGCTAAGCAGGTGTATTTTGAGCAGATATGATAGGTTTATAGATGGGTGGCGGGCCGGGTGGGGGAGGGTGTCGATCGATCTAGTGTTCAGGGTCTTTTTTTTTTAGTTTTAGTTTTATTTTATTTTATTTTTTTTTTTTTATGCTCTAACAAATAAGCGAGATTTCACAATCAGACAATTCGGCTTTAACAAATAATTAATATTAGGTCTATCTACAAATACGATTTTATATACAATTAACAAACTTATGAAACACAAACAATAAATCTCTAGTTTTTTAAGCAATTTAGAAATTTCCTTTGGATACTGATTTAACCCCCTTCTTTTTTTTGTTTTTCAAACAGATTCAACATCTTTAGAAAGTGCTTTAATTTTTCTCGATTCTTACCTTACCATCTGCGAGCTTAGCAATTTCTTGGGAGATACCGTCAACTTCGTTGACGACGCTATCGATTTCCTTAGAAATGACTGTAATACCTCTAGCATTTGCGTTATCCAAGATTGCGTTAGAGATTGAACCAATTTCATGGGAGATAGAATCAACTTCTTTGGCAATAGTTTGAATTCTCTCAGAGTAAGTAGCACCATTCTTTTTAGATCCCAAACCAGCAAAAAATGGAATATCCTCCTTTTTGGATCCAATAGGGAAAGAATTAGTAATACCCAAGGTTGCTTCTCGGTAGTTCACTTGTGGAGCCAAGTATTTCAAACTTGGCATTTCAACTTCAATCTCATGGTTAAATTGAGCATCTTCTTCGACGGTAATCCTGGCAATTTCATCATATAATGAAGGGTATCTAAGGTAATGGTTCAAAAACGAGGAACAAGAGTTACTATCTTGCATGTAATCCTTATATTTCTTCAAAATGGACATATATAATCCGAATCTTTCCTCTGGAAAGTCAGAGTAGACAGTGGCTTGACGAAGACTAGACCAATCAGCATTGGCAATGTATACATATTTGTTATCATCTAAAGCTTTCAACAATGCATTCCATCTTTCTATGATTTGTTCGTTGGTAGATTCAATCTCCCCGGTTTGCTTTAAAATGACACGATAGGAAACAAGATCTTTTTCAAGTCTAAATCTATCATATGTGGCCAATAAATCTTCAAATAAAGGTTTATGTTTCCAAGGGCATGAAGAAATCAACGTATTCAAAAGGATAGTAGACTTGGCGGCATTATCATTTACAACCTTCCATAACTCGGTGAGAGCTTCTTCAGTTGGTTCGGGATAAATTTTGAAGAAGAGATCAAAAAATTGTCTGTGGAAGTTAGCAGCGTACCCCAAACTAGTCAGATTACGCATTGTTTTGTCGCAAAAAATTTGATAGTATTCCAAAATCATTTCCGTGGGCTCGCCATTTTCATAACAATTCTGTAAGAACCCGATAAGGAAAGGAACTTTAAGACGCACATAGTAGGGTAATTGTTCGTGATTATAAAGCGCTTTGTCCAAGAAACGCTTGGCAATTTTGGTGTCCTTACAATTACCAATAAATGCCAAATGAAGCTGTGACAAACCATTCCTGGTGTCACGAGCCTCTGTTTGTTCCGCGTGTAAGTTCAGTAAGGTTTCAAAGGAATCCAAGGCTTTTGAGTATTCACCTGCATAAATGGAGATTTTTCCCATTCCAAGCACCAATTTGGCGGTTAATTCTACGTCCTTAGTGGCCAAGTCATAAATCTGCTTAAGTTCTTCAAAAGTAAATCTCCTTACTTGATAAGCAATGGGCAAAAAAACACCCAATACACTTTGTGACATGTACACTTCAGCAGCTTCCTCGTCATTTATACCTGCTTCCCAAAAACTAACAATCTCCTTCTCTAATCTATATTGAATTAAAGAACACATAGCATAATACACGGTCTCTTCTTGAAGCCTGTCTCCCAATCTACCTTCGGAAACAACTTGAACAAAATCTAAAATGGCTGTCTGCATGAATATGTCATCTTCAAACGCTTCCGATTGATCCTTATCTCTATTACGAGCACCAAGAATTCTGTTATTCCTACATTTTTCGGCACCAGAACAAATACACTTAATATAGGCATTTATATCAGCTATGCTCATCGTATCGACCGACTCCTCAAACATGGACTTCAACTCCTTGTATTCAGAAATATCTCTCCACGGCCTAGTTCTCGTTTTTGTGGCAAGCTTCCAGAATTTGGATTGTCCCTCTCCAAAAGGTGGTTTGCTAAAGAACTTGCTTCCCTGCTCCTTTGGTTTATAATTGCTATACCTTTCACGCCCACGAGCAGCAGCAGTAGTAGTAGTAGTGTTTGTTCTAATGGATTGTTTATTGAATGCATATGGAACTTGGATCTGGGTACTTGCCGAAGATAATGCCGATACTCCTGCAGGGAGTGGCGAGGAACCCGAGTTGGCCTTGGTAAGATTAAGCTTCAGCAACAACGCCGGCTTTAACCCATTTTGGGTATTGGCAGAAATCAATCTAAACATCTTGACAATAGAATGATCTCTTGTTATTCTTGGTAGAAATTAGTATGAAGTGCAAATGCAAATAGGTGTACTTTGTTGGAAGAGAAAAATAAAAAGTGGAAAATTTTATGGAAACTGTTTGGTGTGATGGTTTCTTTTCTTTTCTTTTTTTTTTTGGTTTTGGCTGATTTTTTTTTGTTTTGCCTTCCAACTAATAGCCTGATCTTTCCGGTTGTGTATTCTCCATTTAGCATTTGAAAAGGAAGGAGGATGCTAATGAACATGTAGGTTTGGCCATTGTCATTGTAAATATACAATGACCGACTTACACCATCTATTCCGTTTCCCGTATCCCATATCTTGCCTCTCTCTGGCTGGTTGCATAAAGTATGAAGCATCGATGGAAGGGTCTACATGCGCAGATGTAGTGGTAGACTAAGGGGGTTTGCGACATAAAATACTGCGACAATGTCGTTTCGGGAATATAGTACCACCACCCCTTTCCCTTCCCCCCCCCCAAATACCCGACCGTCAGAATTAAGCACCCAATTTAAGAATTATTAAAGTTCATTTTGAATCTTAAAGTAATACTTCAAAGAGGATACGGTTGTAATTCATTGAAGGTGAATACGTTGGTTCGAATGAAGTGAGAGAAAATGGAAGTTAGCAATTGCGGCTTGTTTCCGCTGTCAGTTCTGTCCCCCTATACTCAAACTGTTACGAGACATATCAGCCTCGGAACTGTTTAATGTCCGGAGTGTCTATGGTATCCAGATATTAATGCCCCCATTGTCTGATTGACTTTTGAGAGGTTGAGCCTTTACCTTTTGGTGTAACTTTTTGTAAAGAATCTCCCTAAAAAAGTTCGCAACCAAATGGGAAAACCGAACTACAGTTCCCACATAGTATACTAGAGAATATCTTTAGAACAGTCTAGACACATACAATCAAAGGTCAATAGCCATTATATCCATTCGCTTGTATTCATTGTATACCCTATATAACACCAGCGTTAATGTGTTTCATAGTAACAACCCTACTTCCTTACTCTAGGCCCCATGAGCCTGCAAATGCTCTGCTGATCACTATGGTTCCAGAAATATTCACAAACTCACCATCCTCAAATTGTTTGAAGTTGTTCTGTTACCGTATAATTCGATTGAACCTCTCAATCAATTAATCGTTATCTCCTCTGTCTCTCTAATATAAATAAATTAGAGCGATAAAGCGCATAGAGGGAGCCAAAAAAAAAAAAACAAAAAAAAAAAAAATATT
>JAJMHC010000071.1:7734-39079 GCA_030582855.1 Hemisphaericaspora lyxosophila
AAAAATCATACTAAATTAACGCCAACAACAACCTCGTCATTTCCACTGCCCTAACAAACTCCCAATAAAAACTAAAGTGAACCCAATTTAGTATCGCATCAATTTCCAACAGGGTATCTCTTGGTGTAGTTAAATTATGGGGGGGGGAGGGAGGCGGGAGTGTGTGTATCTAGCAGTTTTGTGTTTTAATAAGAAACAAGTAGGTTGCAAATACGACATTTCATTGTTGCGACATTATTATCTATGTGTTTTATTTATTTTTCACTGGCGACAACAAACACGACATTTCTTGCAACTTCAATAAGCCTCCTCTACAGCCACTTCCAATGCATGAATGAATGGCCTGCGCAGAAAGAAATATCACCCACTGACATGACATGATAACCCAAAGTCCTGACAAATTCAACTTCCTCAAGTTCAAAATCCAAATCCTAACCATCCCCCCTTGACCCCACCCCACCACAAAAGACTAACTCATCCAGTGAGATATGGCGCCGAATACTAGATGGTCCAGGTATCTGAGGTGTGTGTCTATGTGATAAGAAGCCTAGCATATGATGACGCTGGAGGGTGGGTTATATTATTTGGTAACTCTTTACTAACTTCATTACAATCTAAATTTGGACAGGTTATACTCAAGTCGTCTGTTGATGTATCTGCAACAAAGGAAAAGAAGTGTATGGCTATTACCAAGGGTCTATTACTGTTGATGCAGAGAAGTATAAGTTAAGAGAGTCACAGTTGAGCCGGGTATCAGCTGGTTCCTTAAAAAAAAAAGAAATAGTTCTACAACAACAAGAAGGTAACGACACAGGGCCAATTATGGCAAACACGGAGAAAGAACGCCGGACCAATACTGTTTTTTCAAATTGCTTATGTGAATGAAAAAACATATGTGAATGCATTGGCGCATGGTTGCCTTGATTAATTTCACAGATTTTGAACACTCAGACTTTTGGACAAATGGATACGTTGGGCTACCACAGAGAATGTGATGATGATGATGATGATGGGAGTGTTGGGAGTGTTGGGTTATGAATGAAGAATCAACATTTACCTACTGCCCATATGTCGGCAGTTTATTGGCTCAGAAAAAAAGAAAGACACGATGATTGCAACAACTAAAGAAGGTATTGGTAACCATTTCCCCGTGAACAATTCGGATGACTGGGATAACCCTACCAAGGGAATGCATGATCCAATTTAAGCTCTCCCCTATCCCATGCATTACTCACGGGGTGACAACATCTCCATTAACTAAATCATATATATATATATATATTTTGGCTGTGATTTTCGCTACAGACCAACATACAGAATCAATAGCCAATATCAAACGAAACTGTTTGATGACCATGATGGTCGTTTCTTCTTTTAAGTCATCTTATAATATTTAGATGCAACCACAAACTGTGTTCTCAGGCTAGGTTCAGGCTAGGTTCGGCTGAAATTATAATATACCTCGATCTGAATATATGAATGGACATATATATGTCGCAATTATGTTGCTGATGTGATGATTGTGAATAACCAGCTTCTAACTTTCATACCAACAATGTCCACATTATTAGTATTAGTTCAAACTCTACTATTATTTTCACGGGGCTAACAATGCCGCTATCATCAAGCCTGGCCTTTTGCATGACCCCATGGCAGCAGCTAGCCACCTCCACTACTGAATCGGGTATTCCCAACAACACTGCCTGTAACTCTCCCAGTGGCAGGCAGATTTTGGTAACATGGTTTTATCCCCTTCTATGTTATATGTTTGGATTTTGTCATAATCATACTTACTTATCATTGTAGTATGATTTGATTTTAGAATATTGTTTTAAATGATGACCCTTAAATCTATCTAGGGATTATAGATTTTATGTTTTGGTACACCATACGATTCATGCTGGGATGCATATGCAAAGTGGGTAAAAAAAAAAAAAGTCCACTTGGCAAAGCTTGTCCTGTAGGACCCCACCGAAAACTAATGCAGTGATGTAGTCTACATACCTACATCAATTGATTGTAATGAAAGTTTGGAGGGGAGGGGAGGGGGTGTGTGTGTGTGTGGGTGGTCTGGACACATATATCTAGTCACACTGCATAGATAGTGAAATTAGTGGGTGAGTGGTTGCAGGTGTAATTGTTTGTATACAGGAATCGTCTTCAGCCTTGTAAGGACAGCTGATGTCTAAAAGTTTTGTGAGCTTTTATGATATAATGTGTAGAGTACTACATGAATCGAGAGAGGTGTGTCTTGCATGATTTAAATGGGGGGAGGGAGGGGGGATGAAACAGAGGGATAGGGATAGGGATAGGGAGAGGGTGAACTGAACCAAACAGGAAGTGCCACCAAGCCTAAACCGTACATGCATACATTCATGACATTAAATTGGCAATTGCAGAAAATGCCAAAAAAAAATAAAAAGTGACATTTTTTTCTGGAATAGGCTTCAAATCAAACCATTACACAAAAAGGGGGGGGATTAGTATAATTCAGACATAATTGAATAGCCTTGCAAATAGCTACGGGAAGTACTTAGCGAGCGACTTGTGTCAGTGGTGTTTCACATTATACACATTAATCACCAGACACTTTTCGCTATTATTTAAATCGTCACCTAACCCGTAAACACTTTGTAGTTACAGTTGAACACTTCAACCAAAACTCAAAATATCCGTCAAAAGATAAATCAAATGAGAGTTATGTAACACGTAGTACCAAGAATTAATCTATGAGTATGACACAAAAGCCAAACCCTGTTAGACTAGTCCGTCTCATTGTGCGGAATGGATCATCATATTTTCTTGGAAGGAGTGAATGAATGGTCGTTGACTGACCTCCTCACACACACACACACCCCTCTCCCCCCTCTCCTCCCAAAACGTAAGTGATGGAAATTGAGTTTGCGGGTTTCAAATTATTTTATTATTTTAGTTTCTTGTCTGTGGTTGTCCTCTCTTTTACGTTGTTGAGTTTCGTTGTCAATATCATTATTATTTTTTTTCTCTTGTGATTTTTTTGTTTTGTTTTGTTTGTTTGTTTGACTGATAGAAAACGTCTTGGCAAGACAGTCGGAGTAAAAGCAATTGACCATTATAACAACCACAACTATAAGAGAGAGAGAGCCCAGGGCTCTTAATTGCGCTTTGGTGTTTTATGGTAACTCCATAATAAAAAAGAGGAGTTTGAGTGGCGGTTTGTTCCTATTGGTTAACTATGCTTTCATTCTCATTCCACCACTAGTCTATTTATAGAATAGAACTAGGCAAAACAAAATCGTTCAAGTAAGACCGAGGTTCCTTCTTGGAGAAAATCGTCATTTTTCTTTTTGAGACATCAAAAACATGTTCAAAAAAAAAAAAATATCTTATCAAACGTTTCTTGCTGACAGGTTCTCTTGGTCATTATTTTTTTTTTAGACGAATGAACACAGCCCAATCACCTCGTAATGGAGGTGGGCAAGTAAAATATAGTGACAGCAAGTAACAAGTAATAAATAACCACGAGAACAAGACTATGTCATTTAAATCTTAAAGGTTATTCAAACTAACTTTCCCGGAGTTTGAATAAACTGACGAAGGAGGAGTGTTGGCAGGATTCAAAAAAAAAAGCTAACAATAGTTATAGAGCCCAGTACTTCCGTTCCATATAGTTTGAGGTTTTTTGCGCTTGTCTAGACCCAGCTCTCCACCCTACTTATCCCTTGTTTCGGTTGTTTTCTGTAGAATGAAAGACAATAAACAAAGGGCATGCAACTACAATAATACTTGCAGTTGATCTTTTAGTGATTATTGTTTCTTGTCTTGGCATGACAAAAACAATTATCCTTTGTTTTTATTAACTAAGAAAAAAAAAACATTATAAACAAAATTTTTGCTTGTCAATGCAAAAGCACTTTTTTTTTTTAGGGATGAATTACTTACTACGTTTACTGCTGCTGATACTTCAAAGCATCTACACTCACCTCTCCTGCAGCAGCAACTACGCCGACTATTTCTTTTTGAAATTGGCGTTTATTATATCTCTTGGTTAACCCATTTCCTTTATCTGTTTGTCGATATTGTTGGATGGAGGGGGGAGGTGGCAGGAGGAGGTGACATTTCTTCACAATGAAAAGAAAAAGAGAGAGTGAGAGACTTCGAATGCGCAAAATAAAATATTTCTCGTAATTGGGGGCTTCAAATAATTAAGAAACAAGCAATTATTTTTTAAAGAAACTTGACATTATTTTTCTTACTCCAATTGTTTCATGCAATAGAAGAAAAAAATAATGAAAAAATGGTACGATTTGGAAACACATCAAATTTTTGACTAGTTAAAAAATAAAATCTCTCTTGGTTGACACTGATTGGAAGGAATCCCGTTGAATAGACGACAATTGCTACATACTTGTACAGACAGACACGAACGACAGAAAGATAGGTAAATAGAGAGACAGCACAGGCAGGCAGGACAGGCAGGACAGGACAGACAGGTAGACAACACAGCCAGACACAACAGCCAGACACAACAGCCAAGGAACGTTCGTATCGTGGGTTCATTGTTGTTGTAATTCTTATTCTGACAGACACCAGAAAACCATTTGTCTTTGATACCAAAAAAAAAAAAAAAAAGACACTCGGTGATTGTCGGTCGGGAATAAACATGGCTTATGAAGAGAACATTTTCAGACAATTCACCTGCGAAATACCATTGTTCGTCTAGCAATAGGTACCCACTACGAGATGGACTTGGGGAGTCGCCTTAGCAGGTGAAAGGGTTATTGTGGTTTCACAACCACATGTGAGATGACGAGAAGGATTTCTCCATCAGTCTATGTATTATTTCGATGATGAATGAGACAGTTTAAACGAAAAAGAATCTTAGCAGGTTTGCGTTAGCGCGCAGGCGTTTAGCTGGATACAGTATCTACTATGCAGTCTGCCTGTTGTATGATACAATACCATACTTACTTACCTACAGGTAGTCACCTGTTGATAACATTGTCTCCCTGGGGGGGGGCTATTGAAATTATTCAGTCTTTTTCTTTTTTGTCTTATTATTATTATTATTATTATTATTTGCGCTTCACAATTTAATGACGTTGTGTCCCATAAGGCATTTGGACTTGGCCAGACGGAAACTTTTTTTTTTTGCTCCTGCTGTTGTTCTGGATTGGAAAAGGGGGCTCAAGTTCCGATCTTCTATTTAATATTGTCATTCTTTGTCGTCCCACCATGAATTTGACATTAAAAATATTATTTTTTAGGCAATCCCATTTTGTTTTAAACTTTCTTGTCGGTTTATAGATTTGATGCATATTCAAAAAATATCTACATAAAAAAAATATATATATATATTTATATATGCACATTAACAATTTTTCTTGGAAATCACCTCAAACACTTTTTTACCGTCAAAAGGGCCAAAATTTTATTTAGCTAACTTTATTTTACTATCAAATAATAAAACAAAAAAAAATAAAAAATAATAAAAGAAAACAATTAAATTAAAAAAAAAAAAAAAAAAAGTCATAATTTCTAAAACAATATTTAAACCCTCTGCTAACCCTCAATTCTGTGAATTTGTGTATTATTCACATCAATAGTCATATTTTGCTATTAGCTTATTTATTAGTTGTTATTTATTTATTTATCTATTTATCTATTGCCCAATGCAGTTACAAACTATGGTAAACCCAGCGTATCCAGTGTTAGCACCCACATTACCACCCACATTACCACCCACATTACCACCCACGTTACCACCAACCACCACTACCAACGTTGCCAGTAACAGCTTTAAGATGATGAGATTGCCTCCAATATCAGACATATTACGCCAACCAACGTTGATACCTCAACAACCCCAACAGCAGCAACAACAACAACAACAACAACAACCCCAACAACAACCCCAACAACAGCAGCCACCTCTCGTGCAGGCACGAGAACAGCTTCTTCCCCACTTAACATACCAACCAGTACAACAGATGGTAAGAAACAACTCCCATCCAATACCCCCTTGCCTCCCACAACTCCAACAACAACCACAAATGCTAAACATACCACCACCACCACCTCCTCCACCTCCAGCACCCCTTTCCCAACAACCAAATTATTATTATAATAACGATCCAAGAGCTGCGGACACCCTCCGCCTTTCAAGCACCCTCACGTCGCCATTATCGCAACATGCTTCGCCCATCTTCCAAGCTATCCCATCCACGGTAAATCAGCACCCCAGAGCGAACTCATATTCTACAGTTGCACAACCTCCTACCCTCCACCATCATCACAATATCTTGAGACAAAACTCGTACCCCGCCAGAATGGATGATAGTATAAGTCCTGCTAATAAACGTAAGACCAGAAACAATCTTCCTAAAGAAATCACTTATATTTTATTAAAATGGTTAAACGATCATTTAAACCATCCATATCCTAATTCTTTTGAAAAGAATCAGTTGATGATGGCTACCGGTTTAAACCAACAACAATTGAGTAATTGGTTTATTAATGCTAGGAGGAGGAAGATTAAACTGTTGAAAGAACAAAAGAGATTGAATTTAGTTTAGAAGGGCTGGGTTATTCTGTGAGTATGAAAGAGAGACAAAAAAAAAAGGGACATTTATGATATTTAGTTTTGTATGAAAATCTATATTAATTTTTATTATACTGTAACTGTCGATAAAAAAACCCTTGTGGGTTAATGAGTAGAAGTGGTAAAAAAAAAAATTCAACTAAAAGAATAAGCTTTCTCTCTCCCATAGGGTAGTAGATCTAGGGTATTAAGCTTTATTCTATTTTCTCTTTAATCCCGAGGTCTTTAATTGGTCTATCAAAAACTAGCCACCACTAGTTTACAACCAATTCTCAACCAAACTTCACATCATCCCAGTCTTTTACTTCTACACAAGATTTTATCGCCCCCTACATAATTCCAAACAGGATTAAACCTAAGGACGGGGAATTCGAAACACAAACCACAACCTCTCTCCCCCCCAAGACATAACCTCATCGTTACCTAACCCCATCGTTACCTAACCTCATCGTTACATAACCCCATCGTTACATAACCCCTCCAAAAGAATCCCACATTTTTACTTATTTGTAACATGATAGGTTTGCTTCTCTGATCTTTTGTGCAACCTTTTCCCTATTATCCGTAATCCGTGGCCCGGCCCCCCCGTTCACCTGTTGTGTCATGTTGCATTGCATTGTTCCAAAATAGAAATATGTTTTATTTTCTTAATCATGACCACCAAGGGTTTCCAAGCACAAGCAAGAAATCCAAGAAAATTTCCATTCAGGTTAAGCATATAGCCGCTCGAGAATTTCCATTCAGGCTAAACATATAGCCGCTCGAGAATCCCCTGATTGGATGGCATTGCCAAGAAGGATGGGACGGAATTAGCATGAATCTAGGGGGTATCATGTCTCATTACAATTCCAAAATTCATCTGCAACAATTATGTACGTTTACTTATTGTGTGATCAGGATAGTCACACTATCACCTTAAGTATAGGGGTGGGGGGCCCAGACGGTTCTTTCGAAAGGGGGTGACTTTCTCTCGGGATTTAACCTTCCCGGTGTAGTTGGAAGTTAGATGACACTGCAGTACAGGCATGACTTGGACAATCAGAATATGCAATGTGGAGGAGATGCATAACGCAATATAAAGAGATTTGTGCAACTGCATGGGAAATTATTAGTATCCAACAGAGAAAGACTAATGCTGATTGACGAGCGAATTGATCCAAAACGATAAAAATCCATGTTTGAATGATGCTATGCAGACATTACCAAGCGTTCTCTATAGTAGAGCTGTTAAGATTAGAGGATGAAACTCTATCTGATCCCCGTGTTTTCACTTTTTCATGTGTATTATTCTTATTCCAAGTATTCTAACATGATCAAATTTGTGGAAGGTAACGCAATTTTTTCTTTTTTTGACATGTGGGGGGGAGGGGAAACTGGAAGCATGATTATCAAGTTTCTACAGCTAGAATCGGCTGTTTATGAATAGATCATTAGTTTCCAACGCTGCAGAGCCTACTGCGACTGATGCTGCAGGGGTTGTGAGATAGCGCATCACACATATGTAGGTCTACGTCGATGTAAGCAGAATCTATTGCATTAGATTTTTATGAACAGGATGCATTGTCTATTAAATGATTTATAACTAAGTATCTATGTAATGGCTGTTAAAATGCCCAAGGACATGAAACCACCTCCTTCGAGAATAGCAAAAGTTTAAAATCTCCTCGGCATATCTTATGGAACAGGGGGGGTGGTGGGTGCTCTCCGTAAACATTAATTAAACTCAAAATTTCAGAGGCATATTTACCCGCGAAAGGCAAGAAAAATAGTGAACTCTCTCATTGTCTTTTTGGAATCGTCAGTACAACGGTCAACGGTCATCACTAATGATAATCAGTTTGTTCGATTACTCTTCTCTCTTCCCCCAGATACTAGCATAAAGCCCCATCTTTTCTTTTAAGACAATAGACGATCCAACCAGTCATAAATGAACACCTTTTTTTTCCTTGTATCTTGCTTTTCTTTTAACCTTATTGTAAGTGTAGGGGAGGGGGTGTGTGTGTGTGTGTGTGTGTGAGTTGGGATCGTTAAAGGGATCCTAATTTTATTTTCTTTCCTTCTCCAGAAAAAAAAAAAAAGAGAATCATTATCTAAAATAATTTATTTCTTGGCATTTATATCAAAACTAAATAATAAAAATAAGCCGAGTGACGCATTCTATTTAAAAAATATTTTATTTTTTACATTGACGTATAAAGGTCAATTCAGACAGTCATTAAATCAACTGTTTTCTGACTGTCCGTATCCCCTCTCTGTCTGTTTGTCTTGCTAATTCACTCTAACAATGTTTCCACTCCCCCGGCTAAACGGATTGAATTCTTAAATCACCAACTACGTTAGTTTTATTCATTCAAGTGTGACGTCATTTAACCAGACAGGCAGATACGGGTCATGTTCCCACCGAACAAAAAGCAAAAGAAGAAATGTAGATTTTTTTTTCTTTTTTGACACCACCACCTGTACACCCAACCAACCCGCCAGCCAACCAGACAGCCAGCCAGCCAGCCAAATAACCAACTACTGCCCGTCTAAAGTTTTAGTGAACTGTGTCAACCGAGAATGATCCTTCGATTCGTATATTTTTCTTAATCGATGTCATTCAATCCCTGTCAGGCCATATAATTCTGGAGCGGAAGTCAAATTGCTTCGTATCCGGATGAGATCATACCCGGATATTGGAAAAAGACAACAAGGTCGTTCCAAAGGGCATTTTTACTATTGTATATTTCTCGTACTACCGGAAAACCGGAAACGGTCTTATTTAGCCTCATGCCTGGAACAAATATATCACGTTATGCCTGGAACAAATATATCACGTTATGCCTGGAACAAATATATCACGTTAAGCCTAGAAGATCAATAATAGGCTTTACAATTGTACAATGAAATAGAACATAAACAAAACGTCCCTGGGTTAGCGAAGCCCGCCTGATAGAAAAAAGAATCGATGCCCCCCAGAGTGGTGTCCAGTGAGGTATCACTCTGCAACAGTTTAAACTTTAATCAACCCAACGACCAGCATTGTCTAGTTGTTCAATCATGGAATGTTGAACAGCCGTTTTGGTGAGCGAGGTAAATATCGTCAACTACCGAGATTCTACATGAGATGGTGTACGTAGACGAAGGCAGTATCTAGACCCACCCTCCCCCTTCCCGCCTGGTTTGTTGGAGGTGCATTTTCAAACTCATATTGACTGTCCTGAACTTCTATTTCTGATGGACAGACAACGTGGATGCAAGATGTTTCGTATAGGTATTTTGCTAATTCTCTTGGTATTTCTCTTGACTTCCTAAATAGGCAATATGTCACAAACGGTTCAAGCACGCGTTAGCCGACTGGAAAAAAAATGTTCAAGCTGATGAGAGGATATGTAAACAAGTAAATCAGCAACCACCACCACCACTATCACCACTATCACCACCTCCACCGCTACCTGACGCTACATTCACACACTATGGCAACCAGGCTATTATCTACTTCCGATGCATTAGTCGAAGTATCAGACCACATCCTCAACTCAATCGATGACCTAGCCAAGATGGAATACAACAAAAAGGGTCGAAAATATCGATTCGTCAACAATCAATTCCAAAGAATAAGACAAGAAGATAAATACTTAATCATCAATCCAGAAAATCTCGATGAAAATTTAGGACTCCTATCTGCCTTCACCATCTTATCCAATATCAACAATGGTCAGATCTTGGATCAATTCCCGGAATTTTGTGTGACGATATTAGGCATGGCACAAATTTTAGAACGTAACAAATGGTATGAAGATGAAAACCAATGTGTATTACATATAAGGAATGCAAAATATGATCCGAGGGAATTACAATACATCGCTGATGAATTCATCCTGGATCATCCCATTTCTGACACTCATATTCAATGGGGAATAAATTTGATGATTGCAAGTAAATTAAACTTCTTCCATACTGATCATCATATTGGTACCAAATTAGAAGGATATTATATGAGACAATTCATCGAGGAATATTTTGGCGAAGACGCATTGAATTCTCATGACGTATTAGTGGCACTTAAGAGTTGTGTCCATTGGGGTAATATCAAAGGGATATTGTATAGATTAGACGTGCCTAATATCTCCGTGACTGAGGAATTAACTTCTCATTTCGCTAGTTTTCCTGACCCATTACCGGAATTGAAAATGAATATCTATGATAGATATCCAAGTGGGACTTCTAAATATTCCTTGATTCGAAAATCAATCGATTTATTAGCCGATTGGAAATATTCAAAATTGGTTCCAATCCCAAACGACGACATTGAATTCGACTGGTTATTTGAAGTATGTCATGATATTGAGTGCAATCCTATTAGATACCATTTACGTTCTCAAACTAAAAAATTATGTGATAATCCGGTGAATTTAGCTGAATTAAACGTAAAGTTCAATGTTAAAATTAAACAATTGTTGAATTTGATATCTACCATCATAAACATCTTTCCTGAAACTGGTGGTGAATTTTTATTACAAAACTCCAAGATTCCAAATTATACCCCTGATTTGTTTGGTGTTGAATATAGTGACAAATTGATTAAATTACAAGCACAAATCCAAGCTTATGAAGATAAGAATTGGGATCAAGACGATATTGTCATTAGATTGGACAGTGGGGATTTACAACATTCATTATTTGAAAAGGTGATGAATATTAGAGAAAAGTTTAGTGATGATTACGAGTAGGCAGGGCATGTCGGGCATGTCAGCCATGTCAGGCTTGTTTAAAATTTGTTTATCTCATCTTGGCATTTGAAACCGTTCAGTCGGCAGCATATAACGTAGTTAGTAGCTAGTACCATATTAGAAGAGTCTATAGTGCTAAATTACAATCATAATTGTATATCCTCCAACATTTTTTTTTAATTCAGTTCACTAAACATAGGTTATGATGTAATACATAGTATAAATTCTCCCCTTCCTCCTCCATGCAGAACCTCTTAAATACGGGGATGGTGTTTACTACTCACGATAAACACACACGTGTTGTGCTACTGGTAATCAAACAACTAAATAGTGCAAATTGAAGTAAGCCTTTCCATTTTGGAATTTAGATTTTCAAAGATTTACCCCACAACCAGAAATCCAGAAGTATGGTGGGTAATAACTTCCACCGAAAACCCTTCTGTAGTATTGACCAAGTTAGCACCTCTTCTAATAACCATACATCCACTCGATTTCCATCAATCTAGTAATCAAGAACCGCATCCAAAAGTATTCAGCAGCTTGTTCTGTAGATGGATATACATAACCCATCTTCACTGCTCTTTCCTCTATATGAATCTTCCCATGCCTTTTGAGGTTCATTCACAAAATCAGTTAGCGTCTTGTTAGACCACTCGTGAATGAGTTCCAATAATTGTTGAGCCAGTGTGGAGATTTGAAAGTGATGATAAATCATGAAATAATGAGATATTCAGCCCAGTGGGCAATTTCCATTGTTTAAGGAAACTCCACACTCTAATTTGTTTTGTTTTATTTTTGGATCATTTCCAGGAGAGGATCACCCAGAGTAACGTAGTTGCAAGGGCAAACTCATTAACAAGAGGAATCATTTTCAAAAAATAACCAGCCCGCCGTGCAAGCTGCCATGATGATGTTGTATAGTCTCGAAGAAATTAATCGACAGAGATTCATAAAATTAGCCGAACTAGTCAATGCCAATTCACATAACAAATCATGAGGTTTTTTTTTTTTGAAACATATTCTCTGCATCAATGGTTTTGGAGATTATGGCCTGTCATTATAAACATATCTTTTGCCTACCAATCGTATGTCTCTTACGTCATTCCTTCATTTAGCCTCATTTCTCCTCCTTCCAAACAAATACACGGCTTCATAATTTAGAGAGAGGGGATGAGCGGAGCGGAGCCGGCCAGACATAACGTAGTGTTCATCATATGGAGGTGGGAGGAGGGCTGAGACGACTGAATATTTCCACCGATTCCATTGTTTCCAGTCTAATACTAGTGCAACCATATGCAGCACGTCATGTTACCTGATTGCAGAATTTCATAGTTGCAGATCCATTACATCATTGGTAACATTACACCTTGGTGATGATACGTATATAAACCCTTCTCTGGAACAGTTGGCACAGTTGGCACAGTTGGTGAACAGTTGGGGCACCGTTTTGGTGAACAACACGGCTACCAAACCGCTTCGCACTTTCCTAATCGAGAATGATTAAATTGCTCAATGAGTCGCAGAAGATTTGGTGACAATGAAAAAATATTTACACTACGTAATTAATTATCAGTTCAGGCCTATCCTTTAACCAAGCAGTACAGTATATATATATATATATATATAGAAGGGGAGAGAGAGAGAGAAAGAGAAACAAGTATATCCTCCAAGGATCACACACACAATAGACAGCTTTGCACCAACAGGCCGTTTTATCTTTTCTGACCAACAAACAAACAAAAAAGGCGTTATCCTATCACAAGAAAAATGATCTATATAGATGACGTTAAACATGCTTGTATGGAGTGCATAAGGGGGCATCGCTCAACCCTGTGTCGCCACCATACTCGACCTTTGCTACAAGTAAGATCCAAAGGTAGACCCAATGTATATGCCAATGGAAATCCCAACCATAGAATAGCGGTGTTTGCAGAAGAAATTGCGTCAGAAGAAGATTCTTCTCCTTCGTCAGATATAGAAACGAATAAATGTAAGAATCAACAAGCAGTGATTATATTGAAGACTTCTCCCAAGCAAGTTATTGATTTAAAGAGTGGTCAGATCGTTGGTCCTTATGATGAATCCAAGTCTCAACCGAATGTCAGTGTCAAGCCACCTGCGCCAATTATAGACGAACATAGTTTTGTTAATACTTCAACGTGTTGTGGGATAATGAAACAAAATAAATCTTGTGGTTGTTGTTCAAATAAGAAGAAAACGGTTAATAAATCCAAGATTATAAAGACATATCTTAAACGATTTGGGTCCCAGATTAAGCTGCAGCCTGATATATTAGCTAGTGATAAATGGAAATCAATTCATCAACGAAGAGATATAAAGGTTGAAGATGGTTTAGGAAATGCCATCTTGCCCAAACAAGAAACGTTTGATGTGGTCCCAGTCCCATCTTGTTCAATACCTGGTACCTGTTCCTGTGATGAACACTGTAAATGTGCTGGCTGTATAGTGCATGGAAATGGCACCATGGCATCAATTCCTAACTTCATACAAGAGTTCAACTATCTATATGATATGAATACCATGAGTAGCATGGCAACTGGTCTTTCACTTGACTCGGCGTCTCACCAACAACATCCGTTATATAACGATAAACTGCAAAGTCTGTTTGCGCCCCCAGTAACACATACAAAGTACACCTACACTACCCCAGCAGCCAAAAACCAACTCCATAACACCACCGTGTCAAATTTAAAACAATCAGCAGAAATGGTGAATGAGACATCGCCCAATTCATGTTCATGTCCTTCTGATTCATGTGACTGTACAGATTGTGAAACTCATGGGATTATAAATGGGTATAAATTAGAAGAGTATTTCCATGGTAAAACTACCAATGAGCAAGAAAGATTTCTAACCGCAATTTCTGATTTTGTATTTCCTACCACTTCTAATTCACACCCAGACATACCATTCACCAATGGCCACACTAACAACCATACCAATCCACCGATACTTTCCTCGCCAGCATTTGAATTTGATTCTTTGTTGGTGCTGCTTATGAAATCAGACCCCACAGATGGCACCCCATATATGGCATTTGCTGCTGGTTCTGGGACTCAGGCAGGATCTTCTTCATCGTGTTGCAGTAGCTCAATGGATCCAACACCGGTAAACCAACCACGACAAGCACAAACTACCGATCGAAGTACATATTGTGGTGCATCCACCTCTCAGTCTGCGGTTAATCTACTGCCAATTGTTCTGGGTATAGGTTCATGTTGCAGTTCCCATGAATCGCCAGTAGCTACAGTCATTTCGTCAAGTAGAGGAGGTTCCTGTTGCAAGAAATAGTAAGATACCCAATTGCTTACGAAATTAATACACACAAGAGGGTACCTTCCATAGTATTGTCTAGTTTATTCTCTGTATAGATTAGTATAGTGTGTTACTAGAATTATAAAGGTTGTTGGATTTTTTTGAAGTCACGTGTAATATCCTGCATATAAACCCGGAAGGATTTTCTTTTTTTTTTCCCATCAACAACAAAAAATTCAATTGAGAGTTTTTACAACAGACAGACAAACTGACTGAGACAAACTAACAGAGACAGACCTCTATAGATCAATCTGATAAATCTAGACTCTTATAGACAGATTGGTGAATAGAAGTTGGAAACATGGAAAACCCTATTGATGTGTCCTATTACATTGGAGCACAAGCAGTGGAAACGTTGGGAAACCTTGATGTGCCTTTAAGTAATGGACAAATTGTCAGTATTAATTTAATTGATGAATTACCAAACGATCCAAATGAATTGATTGCATTCTTAGAAGGTGAGAAATGTGCTTGTCAGTATTGGATAAGTGTTGCCAGTGCATATGCTCGATTGAATAAATTGAATGAAGCAACGGAAATTATCAAGGCTGCTAACAAGTTATCACAATTTACTGAAGAAGATAGTAAATCGTTTCAATCTTTCCAAGTTTGGCTTTATTTTAAATATGTCTCCTTGGGCATCGATAAAGAAGATTATTTGATTCAAGCCCTGGCAGAAATTAACAATTTGGCTCAAAAAATCAAGACTGATACCAATACCAATGCTGCCAATAGTACTTCCAATATATTATCGCAAGCTGTATTATTTTTATACCAAGGAAGAGACGATGATGCATTAGATATACTTGATCGTATCTTAAGAATAGACCAAAATAATTGTTTTGCATTATTGGGTAAAGCTCAAGCAATTATAAATAAAACAAAGAATTATTCCCTCGCGTTGAAATTATATCAACAAGTATTGATTTTAAATCCCATGATGAAACCAGATCCTAGATTAGGTATTGGATTGTGTTTTTGGTTCTTGAAAGATGACAAAATGGCCATCCAATCTTGGGAAAGAACATTAGAATTAGATCCCAACAATTTAAAAGCAAGAATATTCTTGAATTTAGGTAAATTCTATCTGACTTTCAATAATTCATTAAGTGATGACGAATTCTTAGAAAACTATAGAGCATGTTTAACTGAATCTTCACAGCTTAACAAACTTAGTAGTAATGATTCGACAGTTTTATTACCTTTGGTTTCATTCTACTTTGCAAAGGGGGATTATGAATTGGTTGATAAATTAATTAAGAAGATAGTTAACAATATAACCGGTTATGAGAACTTGATTAAATTCAACAGTTTCAACAAGATTTCTAAATATGAATCAAATGTGTTATCTCAATGTGCTACCTGGTCAGGAAGAATACAATTTGCCAATAATGATTTCACCCAAGCATCCAAATATTTCCAAGAAGCCATCAAACTTAAAGACACAAATATCGTGGCAAAATTAGGTTTAGGTCAATCTCAGTATAATCGTGGTTCTATTGAAGAAGCAATAATGACATTTGAATCTATTTTAAGAAGTAATATTAAATGTCTTGAAGTCAATTATTCATTGGGTTTATTATATTCCAAACAAAAATCAAGAAGAAAGCAAGATATGGCCATACAGATATTAGAAAGATACATTAGATTATCAAATAATCGAGGGTTGGCTTCTGGTAAAGATGACGTTGAATTCACCTTGAACAAAGAACCGGTAACCTTGAATGCATACCTAGTGTTGAGTAAATTATACGAAGCTACCGATATAAACCAATCATTCAATTATTTAAACAAAGCTATAGAATGCAGAAAACAAATTGGTAAAGAAGTTCCTTTGGAAATTTATAATAATATTGGGGTATTTAATTTCATGAAACAAAATTATGACGAAGCGTCATCCAGTTTCCAACTCGCACTTGAAAAGGTTGAATCGGGTGAATTTAAAAGTGCTGATGGGGATTTATTAATTGATTTACCTCAAGATTTGAAAGTATCATTGAATTTCAATTTAGCTAGATCTAAAGAAGTTTCAAATGTTGCTCAAGCTTTAGAAATTTATCAAACTTTGTTAAAAGAATGTCCTCATTATTTCTCTGCCAAATTGAGAATGTTATTTTTGAATTGTATTTCTGATAATGGTCTAGCCAAACAAGACATCAAAGCTGAGATTGAAGAATTGTTATCTGCAAATGCCTCTGATTTAGAAATCAGATCTTTCTACGGGTGGTTTGCTAAGAATTTCGGTAAGAAATTGGGATTACAATCTGATGCAGATACTAAACATCAAAAGGATACTTTGGTTGAATATGATTCTCATGATTGTTATGCTTTGATTTCATTAGCTAACATTTATTGTATTATGGCCAGAGATGTCAAGGGGGGGTCAGGAACCGATGACAAAAAGAAGAAATATTATGTAAGAGCAGTTGAATTATTTACCAAAGTGTTATCATTAGATCCTAAGAATGTTTATGCTGCACAAGGTTTAGCCATCTCATATATTGAAAATAAGGATTCAAACAAGGGTTTGGACATTTTAAGAAAGATTAGAGATTCCTTGAATGATATCTCGGTATACTTGAACTTGGGACATGTGTTGTGTGAATTAAAACAATATAGTAAAGCTGTTGAAAATTATGAATTGGCATTAGGTAGATTTACCGACGGAAAGGATGCGAGAATCTTATCATTTTTAGGAAGAGCGTGGTATTTACGTGCCCATGCAGAAAAGAATTTAGGATTTTATAAACGAGCATTAGACTATACTAAATTAGCCTTGGATGTGGTCAAGGGATCCAAGGCTTCCATTAGATTCAATATTGCTTATGTTCATTTCCAAATCGCCGAATTTGTCACCAAACAATCAATTTCACAAAGAAATGTAGAAGATATTGAAGGGGCAATTAGTGGGTTGAAAGATGCCATTGAAATCTTGAATGAATTATCTTCCGATGATGAAAAACATCCACCTTATCCAAAGGAAGAATTGAAAGCCAGAGCCAATTTAGGTACTAGTACTTTATTAAACAGATTAACTACCGCCCTTCAAGAAACTAAGGATAGTCTTGCGGAAGTGGAACAGAAATTGGAACTGGCAAAACAAGTGAGAAAGGAAGAGGAAGAAGCCAAATCTAAACTTGACGAAGAAAGATTGGCTGTTCTTGCTGAAAAGGAAAAGAAATTAGCCGAAGAAAGAGCTGCTTTGCAAGAACAAGCACAGCAATGGGCAGAAGAAGCCAGAATGAATATTGTTGATGATGAAGAAGAGGATGATGATAAATTATTTAACGAAGAATCAAAAACTGAAGGTGATAAGAAAGAGAGGAAGAGAAAAGCCAAGACAAAGGGTGCCAGCAAGAAAAAGAGAGCTAAAAAGAACATTGTCGATGACAGTGAAGAGGAGTCGGCACCTTCAAGTGAGGAATCGGATGCCGAGAAGGAAACCAAGACAACTGGTAAGAATAAGAAGAAAAAGGTATTATCTAATGAATTTATTGAAGATAGTGACGATATGGATGACGACCTTTTCGGGGATGAAGATGGTGGTGGTGGTGATGATGACGGCGACAATGATGTGAAGGGTGACACCAATGGTAATGCTAATGGTGATGGAGCCGCTCGAGAAGAAGATTGAACCTGTTTTATAATAGTAACCTTTATATATTTGTATCATTAATCCATTTTTTATCGATAACTAGGGCTTTATGATATAATGCCGCTCTGATGAACCCCAAGCCAATACCTAAACTTTACTAATCAAAGAGAGATTTGGACAATATATAAGACAGTAATTAATTTCAGATATATTGAATAATACAAAAGTAATGTAAGTACTCCATTGTTCAGGTGAATTCAAACGATGGGGTATATTGCCGAGGGTTTTAACAATTTATATTTAAAGGAATATCTTTGACTATTTTCTATTGATGTTTGGAAAGTTGTAGAAGTTGAAGTGAAGAAGAAGAATGTGATATAAAACTTTTTTGAACTTGGAAAGGGTTAGCCGTTATTTATTACTTCTCTCTCCCCCTCCCCATCCCATAGTAAATTTCGCAACCAAAAGGAAAATCAGAAAATTGAATTCCCCAAACACCAACAATTCACTAATTGTACAAAACTAACAGAAAGCACTTTAAATGCTTTATTGTGACTAAATGTTGTTCAATTATCGTAAGCAATATCAAGGAGAAAAGTTTAGTTGCTCGATGTTGACTGAAATTACTCGCTCAGTTATTATAACCGCCATAACCGCCCTGGAGTTTCTTGGTATTGTTGAACTATTTGAAAATCAACCTTTCCTGCTAAAAGCACTCTGATAAGCCTTATAAGTACCAGACCAATATCTCTACATTCAAAAACTAAAATTAATTAACACTCTTACTGGAATTATCGTATTAATAGATATTTCCTATCTATCTTAATTAAAAGTATTATAGTCCAAGGGGATTTCAATAGAAGATTCATAACATCAGGATTACAGTTTATAAGTACCTCGATATTGATTAACTGTTATATTTCATATAAATATCGATGGGAATAATTCCACACCAACATCTTCAATGTCAAACCAGTGGGTATCACTAGGCAAAGAAAGGTTTCTAACTACATACAGAGTAATTGAACTTTTTCTTATGTACATGTTAAATCAAATAGACGCTAAATCTATCCGTCTATATTTCTTGTAGCTAACTTGAAGAATTCTAGGTAGATATTGGTGGAGAATCCTCAGGTGGTGAAATCATCAGGTGGTGAAATCATAATATAAAATTAATCATTGCCAATGTGGCAAGCAATAAAATACCTGGTTACAAGATCATGAATTAGATCCATTCTCCTAGGAAGTAGGTGCAGGTGCAGTGGTTGGTCCGTTGTTTAATGATTACAGGGAAGGTATAGTGCACTACTATAGTTGATGTTGGAATGAGCATACTGAAATCTGCAACTTGCTTCATGTAGATTTCTAGTGTTTGAAACAGCAATCGATATACCTTAAATGAATTACCAAGTGAAAAAAGAAATTGAGTGTTTCTTTGCCCCTATCCTAGAATAATACAAAACAAGCACATAATCAATCAACATCAAAGGTTATCCCTAGTCTCTTAACCATTTTCTCATAAGTTTATTACTCTCGGATGTTCTCTTGAACAACCTCTTTTCAAACTCGTCCAAAGTATATATGAATTCATTACTGACTTGTTTGTTTGCATTTCCTGCAAAGTTATTAATTTCAAATGACCGTTCTTTCAACATATTCATTACCTGCTCCACTAATTGTGGTTCTCTGAATATACAACACCATTTTTCAATTACTTTATAGTAATGAGGTAATAATTTATGTAAATCGACACTGACGGGACTTGTTTTCATTGCACTGGTAACTTTTGGACTAATGAACTCTGGATCCGAGAGATCAATAAAGCTTTGTTGAGAACCTTCCAGGATTTCACAAACTGCCAATATTTCAGCTAACCATAAGGGTAATTCAATCTTTGAATCCTTTTGAATGGGTTTACCTGGATTACCTTCCAAATATCCCAATCCAGGTACTGTCATGTTAAACCTACATGGGACTTTCTCTGCATCTGCAAGTATATCATCTAAGTCATAGTAATTGCCAGACATATTCAAACTGGTGGAAGTGAATTGGAAGAAGAAGAAGAAGAAGAAGAAGAAGAAATGAGATGATGTTGTGTGTTGTTGTTGATGGCATAGAATCAAACGCGTTTTGTCAGAGAAGATCCCCCACGACAAAAAAAAGATTTCATTGGAGAGAGAACACATGAACAATTTGCTTCCTTCCTTCCTTTACAGCCATTACACATCCAATGTATGTCATCTGAGTATTATACATGTACATATGGGGGTGTATAGTTAAAGCTACTGGGAAAACATCCTTTCCTTAGAGACAACCTAAGAAATTTGCATACCTAGCCTTGTTTAACCCCCCGAGCCATGATTAACCCCCGAGCCATGTTTAACCCCCGAGCCAACGACGATTCCTATCAAACTGTCAAGACTATATCCTATTAAATCAGTTGATTGGGGTGAAGTTAATGGGTAAGTATACCCGTGTCCTTTTTAGAGTATAAGGTTATCACCGTCCCCTAACCATCTCCATCCTCTATCACTGTTTAACACCATTTGCGTATCTTGGGGTTGGGGGGGATGGTGGTGTCTTTAAACCAAAGGCGGAAAAAAAGGGCGGAGATAAAACCTCATCTTCTTTTTCTTCTTCCCACTATCTGATAGCCTTCTTCTTCTCCTTCTCCTTCTTCTCCTTCTCCTTCTCCTTCTTCGTCTCCTTCTTTATCGACAGCAGATAAACACTCATACTCACTCATACACACCCATAGAGATAACTACCAAGGACTTTATTGTATCAGCCAGTGCTGTCAAAGACTATTTCAACTTTGGCTTCCCCTTTTGTTTTAAAAGGTAGCGAAATCTATAAAGGTTCATCCTCACCCCTAGTTTTCCTGTTAATCCTCCCCCCCCCCCACAATACTAAGGATAACGTTCCATATCTCTCAACATAACACAAGATACCATGACATCTCAAACAGAAGAAGAACCAAAGAATGGCCAAGGTCACCACAAATACATCCCTCACAAGGTATATGCCGACCTCTCTTACAACCCAACAGGGTCAGATTCCCCCCGACTCCTATTGACCCATCCTAGTGATTCGGAATCACCTACTGAAGTAGAGGATTTGCTATCTCCTTCCCACCCGAACTACCTTGCTTTGGATGGGAATAGCACCTGTGACATCATCCCTGATCAAGATGTATCAGAAAACACACCATTATTGCCCCACATTTTAGAAGAAAATAGAACCTCAACGAGGCAGAGAAAATTCATCCTGTTCCTTGACTTCCGAAACATAGCTATTGTGCTATTTACACTTTTGTTGCTATCTTTATTTGGATTAGTGATATTGTTCACTATTACAGATTTGGATGAGGCAGTAAATAAAGCAGTGGATGTCAAGTTAGATACAGTGGGAATGTCAGGAATCACCCCGTTTGGGGTGAATGCGCATATTATAGGTTCTGTCAATGTGAATTATGACAAAGTACCTAAGTTCCTTCAGAGGAATTTCTTGAAGCTTGGCTCCCTGATTTTAGGGGTGTTGACCATTACAAATAACCAACCTGTTGAGTTATACACCAGATTTATCGAAGTGGATAGTCCATTCTTGCATATGGTAGATTCCCTCCCACCTCCACTAGAAGTACAAATTGGACATAACAAGACTACTGAGTTTGATTTCATTTCACAGTGTAGTTTTGCAGACTCAAATTTTATGGAGATCTTAAAGTATTATAATCAAATACAATCAGGTGAGGTGGAGATGGAGGTAAAGGGGATAGTAAATGCCAACATCAGGTCCCTCTTCATTAGTGTCAATGTGACAGATGTCGAGTTTCATCAACTAGTAACCATCTCGAAAGATATGGTATCTCCCGACGTAAATCTAGAAGCATTAACTTTGACCTCCAATCCAGATTCCATTGAAATTGAAGCATTTATTAAAATCGCCAATGATTATTCCGTGGATTTCCCATTGGATAGTATAAATTGGAATCTACTATTACAAGACTGTACTGACGGATTGATTCAAGTGGGGGATTGGACGAGTGAAGCTACCTGGATCCAACCTAAGATGCCTATATTAGTGAGAGTAAATGGCTCACTTACATCAGTACCACCAGAACTATTACAAGATTGTCCCCATGATGGCATGAGCCCATTAAATCGATTAATCCAGCATTATCTAAATGAGGAACCAATTGAGGTCTATTTGAGTGCCTCTTCAAATCAGAAGGAGAATAATCTTCCTCCCTGGTTGATGGCTATCTTGACCAAGATGAATCAAAAAATTTCAATCAAATTGCCCCCCATGTATGCATACCCAGCCACCGATGTCAATATCATCTCTTCCGATATTTTCATGAGTGATAATCAAGGTAGTGATGATTCATTTATTACTAATCTAAGTTCCAATATCTCCGTCTGGATCGAAAATCCCATAGCTACCGAATTCTCGATTCCAAAATTCAAATCCAATTTCACCATTCAACAAAGTCAAGCTAGTGATGTTTTGATAAAGGGGGTATCTTCAGGATTGAATTATGTAAACATCTCCGAGATATGGGGAGGGTTCCTTAATCTTGGTGTAACATTAGACAGTTTTGAAATTGATGTACTTAATCCTTCAAGATTAGGGAAATTGGCCAATTCCATGATTCATAATGATACCTTTGGTAGTGAATTGATTGATGTAGTATTGGAAGTTCAGGATTTATATATTGAATCACCCCTTATGAGCACCAAGATAACCAGCTTGAAATTCCAACCATTTAAATTAGTGCCTCATTTTTCATCGTTATTTGATGAGGGGAGATTAGCTTCATTTGACTTGTTGGATCAATTGAATACCACCATAAACAATATTTATTTGCTTGGGTCAAGTGAAAATGAACTTAGTTTGATGGCAGATGTTTGTTTGTTCAATCCCACAAACTTTACCCTAGACCTACCCCATGAAGAATTAACCATGGGGATTCAATTTAATGGAACCATATTGGGTCATGCCACATTAAAGGATATCTATATTCCAAAACAAGAACGAGTTAATATGTCGGTGGATAGTGTGATATATTCCAAGACCAATGAAGATCGGTCTAAATTGGAATATTTCTTGAGTACATATATTTCAGGGGCGGCGAACTCAAGCCTTGTAATTGATATTGTTGATAATAAAGCTAGATATAACCAAGGATTGAATGAATTTATTCAGCAAGTTTCCTTCCCCAATATCACCTTGCCTAAAGTTGACCTATCCTATCCTGATAAAAACGAAGATGAAGTCACGACAAATTCATGTCCATTTATAATAGAGGCTACCATACATTTATTCACTTCTGAAGTTGAACTAACAGTATATAATCCAATATCCAACGCAGACATAAGCATTGAAGTGTTCCAAGCAGAAGCAAAACACGAGGATCAAGTACTAGGTTACCTATTACGTAGAGAATATCTCATTGTGCCCCCAGGGATATATACCACTCCCAAGTTGGGAATTAAGATTAATTCATTGGGGATGGATATCTTGAAAAAGGCCTTCAATGGGGAATTAGAAGTGGAAGTCATGGCGGTATTAAATGTAAAATTAGATGAATTTGATGTTCAATTGTTATATAAAGGGGATGGATTACAATCCAAGATTAGATTTTAGATGTTTAATTAGTTATTTGCTTGAAAGTTTTCCTATTAAGTATTATGTAGGTAAGATATATATATATGTATGTATATATATCAGTCTATCGGTTCTAGAACCTTTGCCCAAATAGGAAATAATATCGCGCAGCATATGAGATGTCGTTATTGTTAATTTTAGAGGACAAATGTCGCACTGTTTCCATTTTTAGAAACCAAATTACTTAAACTGCAAAACATGTGTGTTTATGTTTCGTGTACTTACCGATTTCACAATAACCATGAAAGTGAAATCTTTTCCAATTTCCATTGTTCTTCCAATTCGGCTTTGGGTCAAACCTGCATGATTTGGAGGTTTTATTACTCTGCATCTTCCTGTTGTTCTCCCATTCGGCTTTGGGTCGAATTCTCATGATTTGGATGTTTTATTATTCTGCTTCTTCCTCGTTGTTCAGCTTTTTCTTCTTCTTCTTCTTCTTTTTAGAATAGCAACAACTCATTTAATCCTAGTCTTTCGTTAGCTAAATTTTAGGTGAATTTTCCATAAAAAGGTTTCTTACAGTTCCAACCCAACACATATAGCCATCATCTATTAGAAAAGAGAGAAAGAAAAAAAATGGCTTCCTTTTTAAAGATTTCTACTTTAATTGCTTTGGCAGTTTCTTTACAATCAGCTTATGCTACTCCACCAGCTTGTTTATTAGCTTGTATTTCTCAAGTCGAAAAGGCTTCTAAGTGTGATGGATTGAATGATATCAGCTGTGTTTGTTCCAACGAAGGTAGCGATGTTCAACAATGTTTAAAGAGTATTTGCCCAAACGGTCAATCTGACGCTGCTATTTCTTCATTCAAGAGCACTTGTTCATCATTCAATGCTAAGGTTGCCTCTGCTTCATCATCTTCATCATCCTCATCATCATCATCCTCCTCATCATCATCCTCTTCAAGCAAGAGTTCTTCTTCCAAGGCTACTTCCTCAGAAGAATCCACCACCTCCGAAGAAGCATCTTCAAGTGAAGAACAATCTAACTCCACCAAGATTATTATAGCCTCCAGTAGCACATCTTCTTCCAGCAAAGCTTCTCCAACCAAGACTGCCACCCCATCCACCTCTTCTACTGCTCCATCCACCACCAGTACCACCAGCACCCCAGCTACCACTTCTGCTGCCCCAGCTACCACTTCTGCTGCCCCAGCTACCACTTCTGCTGCCCCAGCTACCACCACCTCCGCCAAGCCAACTACCTTGGAATCAACATCTTCAACTTCAACCAGTTCCGTTGCCACTGTTAGTACCCAAACTGGTTCTGGTGCTAACAAGGTTGCTGTTGGTGCTTTAGTTGGTATGATCGGTGCTGCTTTATTATAAGCAGAGATATATTCCTTTGAATTAGTTTTTTTCGGTTTAGTTTTCTTTTGGTTTTAAATTACATACAATACGTTTTTGTATACTTTTTTTTTTGTTGCTGGGGGGAAAGGAGGGGATTTATCATGGTGTAATATGTTCCTTTCTCCTGTTTCTTATTTTGCTGATTCATTTTATAGATAAATCGATACATTGATAAAAATTTTCAAGTTGGTTATTACCTCTTTTGTTTATTAGATTAGTTACTTTTATATAGTTTGAAAATAACATGCTTTTTTTTTTCTCGTTAGACAAAGTGGAGAACTATTGGAGGAAGAGGAACAGGATGTTTGCATTTGCTACAATAGAAACGAACACATTGTTGATTAAATGGGAAAGTGGTGCATTATTTTCATCTTTTTGGGGTATTAAGCAAATGAATTGTAGTGGGGAGGTGACGTACACTAGCAAACCTGGTTGAAGAAAATAGTAGAGTAATATGGCAACTCTGGGCTGTACGTGACTATTTAATGGTGAGATCATAGCAATATCCCTCGAGAAATTTCCTAATTGGGATTCATCTAACATAATCACAGAAAAATAACTTGAAGGAGACGGATAAGTTGATTGACACCATTAGTATTATTCAATAGTAGCTTTGATATGGGGGGTTAAAAACTCGATTAGGGATTATAACCAGTAGTCAAGTCATGTTGCCAGAAAGGTCCAATTTTAAACATTGCCTAGGTTAAACTTTAATACTCAAATGTTAGTAAGGACCCTTTATAAAATGTGGGTACATGACAGAACATTTATGAATCAGTTTCTTGAATGATCACTTACAATTAACAACACGACTCGGCTAGACATGAAAACCAACTGCTAATTGCTATCCACCTAAACTCAACGATTGCTGTGGTAGCCGCCTTCCCTGATGCAGCAAGATAACCAAAAAAAAAAATGCGTATCGGTTATCACCCGATGAGTTTTTTTATAAACAACAAAACACAAACACAAATTAAACAATGACAAACAAAAACAAAAAATAATTGATTGTTGCTAAAAAAGAATAAACCCACCAATTATTTACCACACGATAAATAGAGCCAGAAATCGCCCCCTTGGCTGTGATTAGGCTAGTTAAGATGAAACATCAAAATATTACTGTCCCTTCAATGCCATCTATAGAATCAAATGTCAACGTGAAAGCAATTGCATACATTCAATATACGCTTTATTATGGTACTTTTATTCATACTCCATCGTTAAACAATCTAGAAATCTGTTTTAATACCCTCATTGGCGTCAATGATTTAGGAATTATTGATTTCTTGTGTAAAGATTACCACTCATCTCAACACAATGGAAAGTCACCCGATGAATTCTTTTGGGAAACCCATTTTAATGATAGAAAAAACAATAATCGAAGGAATAGATTTAGACATGGGCGTCGTAGTCCTCATGATTTCGATTATGTGGATTATTCAGATAATCCATATATGTTTCTTTTTCCTGGTTTTATTGATACTCATATCCATGCTAGTCAATTTCCCAACATTGGAATTGGTTCTGATTGTACGTTATTAGATTGGCTTGATGAGTATACATTCCCCCTTGAGCGCCAATTCACCGATAATAATAATAATAAACCAGGAAAGGTCAATAAGTTTGAATTCTCTCAAGCAGTCTATTCAAAGGTTATTAACAAGACGTTGAGTAATGGTACCACTTGCGCGTCCTATTTTACCACCATCGATAGTGAAACCACTAACATGTTTGCTGAATTATTATTAGCAGCCGGGCAAAGAGGTTTTGTAGGCAAAGTGTGTATGAATGTCAATCAAGATTGTGAGGACTATAAAGAATCTTATCAGGATTGTCAAGAATCTATGGATGATATCATCATGCATTTAAGTAATATAAACCCCCAACAGGAAATGTTAGTAAAACCCATCATCACTCCAAGATTTGCCCCAGTATGCTCCAGAAAACTATTGGGATATTTAGGAGAATTAAGTAGCGACAACAACTTACCAATTCAAACCCATATAAGTGAAAACAAAAACGAAGTTGAATTAGTCAAGCGTTTGTTCCCTGATTGCCCGAATTATTCTTCTGTTTATGATCGATATAACCTACTTACAAACTCAACAATATTGGCTCATGCTATTCATTTAACTAGAGCAGAAAGAAAATTAATTAAATTGAGAAACTGTTCCATCAGTCATTGTCCAACTTCAAATTCATTCTTATCTAGTGGAGAAGCCCCCATCAAACAATATCTTTATCAAGATAAAATAAATGTGTCTTTGGGCACTGACGTTAGTGGCGGTTTTAATTCGTCTATATTATCAGCGATAAAGCATGCATTGCTTGTCAGTAACCACCGATCGATGAAATCTAGCAATCCTAGTCAAGATAAATTATCAATTATTGATGCGTTGTATATGGCAACTCTAGGGGGAGCAAAAGCGGTTAGATTAGAAGATATGATAGGCACTTTTGAAATTGGCAAGAAGTTTGATGTTCAATTAATAGATCTAAACTCACCTGGATCAAACGTGGATACTTTTGATTGGCAATTGCCCACTTCCAAGATGTCTCGGGGTGAACAGGTGAAAAAAATGAAAGATTTGTTAGGCAAATGGATCTTTAGTGGTGATGATAGAAACTGCGTGAAAGTTTGGTGTAATGGCAGATTAATTGTTGATAAGCAGCAAGTCAATAGAAGAGATGATAGATGGGTGATGGTTAGTAAAGATAATTTAGAATTCTAGAGAGGTTTCCTATTGGGATTATATAATCAGCGGGAGTTTCAGTGGTGTGTAACTTCTGACTGATGAATATTTATTATAGGGAGATAGCATAAATTGGTTATGAACATCAAAGTTTTAGGTTTCATAAACTTTGTAATTTTAGTCAGATTTTGAACTTTTATGATAAAGATAACATTCAGAGATATATACCCACAATAATAGCGATATCTAATGTAAGTGGCTTTACTCATTTGATAAGCATCCAAGCAAGTATGTTCTTTCTTTTTTTTTTTTTTAATCTACACGTCGTGAATACCGATTGCTTGATATCTTCAACTTATTGTTGTAAAATATTAAAATAATTTCCAGCATTTCAGAAGATCCTGGTTATGCTTTTAATGACAATATCGTATGAGGTATGAAAGATGCTCCAGGCATATTCCAGTAAACTGAAAAAGCGGAAAACCAAATTGTAAAACCCGAGTTTTTAGGGAAACTATTTACTTCTCCGAGGAACTGGCCCAAAGGCCAGCTACTTTAATTACAAGCTATGATTAAGAGATGGATTCTATACTAAAACTAAATCTTTCATTTATGAGGAGTCGAGGTTCAAATTATGCTTGTGCATGCATTGTATTGCTTTGGTAGTATTCCCCACCTCCCGTGTACACACGAAGATATATTAGAGAGTTGTAGGTTGGAGGTGATGAATCCATTATATACAAAAGCAAATTGGGTCTAATTTAATTAGTGGGGCAAACTTACACAAAAAATAATGGGCTGATGGGGGGTCAAAGATATGCATATTCCAGAAAGAAAGAAAAGTGGTGAAGGTTTGGAACGCTTAATAAAAGGGGGGGGGTGCATGAGGGATGATTTCATATTGTATGTTGTATAGGAGAATGAGGAGTATCTGCAAAAGAGATTAAAATACGACAATGGAAAATAGAACTATATTTGACTTTTCCAAGAAAAAACTACAACGTCACAAAAGCATCGATATCATCAGGTAATAAGTTACTTATCCAACAACTTGATGGTATTAATTATTGTGGAGCAGTTGTGGAACAAGACTGCATATTAATGGGTATTGTTATGGAACAACACTTAATAATATTTAACACATCTAATACTGCCCGCACCTGATTGGCCCATAAACTTCGTCATCGCCAAAATTTCAATATGCTCTCCATTAGAGCGGTATAATTAATAACAATTAAGACAGCTTTTACATTTTTTTTTTTACTTCTTGGAGAGAGGGAGAGAGGGGGGGTGGGGGTTATTGGCCCCTTAATTTCATTTTTTTTTTTAGGAATTTAAATCATCTTAGCCGATACACACACACCCACCCATACTGTGCAAGACTCTCATCCCCACCACTTTGAAGCGTTTTATTAAGATAAGCGTTCGCGTTAAGCGAATCACAAAACCTGAAATTGTTATTTTTTAAGTTCATGAGTAAGTAAATAAATAAATAAACATGAATTAATTAATTAATTAATAAATAATTTATTATTTTCTGTAACGTCTTTTTTTTTTTTTCTTTTTTAATTCCTCGGAAGCTTCTTTGTATATAAATTGAAATATCTGACTTTCCAATTTTTAAACTTTGACCCTTTTTTTTCTCTTTTTGAAACCTTCATCGCTACTACACTCGCCATAATGTCTCGTGAAGTACTATCAGAACAACAACCCCAGGTTGTTGATATTAGTACATCTCCATCTAACGGATACCACCATCATACTGTCGATAATAATAATGATGATGATGAAAAGCCCAAAGAAAAGGAGTTGCAAGATTATATGTTTTCAGAAAACCTCAAAGAAGATACCACATCTTCTGAAGATATTGATATGATCGATTTGGAAGCAAATGATGCCATCTTACATGAAAAAATGAAGTTGGTCAATGATGCCATTGATGAAATTGGTTTCACTCCGTATCATGTCAAATTATTCTTCTTGAATGGTATGGGTTATTGGACCGATTGTCAGTTAACCTTCTTGGAAAGTAGTGTTCGTACATTTGTCAATTATCAATTTGGATATATCGCTGGTGTATCACCAAGTGCGGTATCTTATGCTGTTGGTATGATCCTTGGAGGGATCTTTTGGGGATTCGGGGCAGATTTAATTGGAAGAAAATTAGCGTTTAATTTATCATTATTTTTAAGTGCAGTGTTTGCAATTCTTACTGGGGCAATGAACTCGATGGCAACTTATTGTATGTTTGTCTTATTGAGTGCAAGTGCTGCCGGTGGTAACTTGGTTTTGGATACTTGTGTCTTTTTGGAATATTTACCCCATAAAGACCAATGGTTGTTAACATTTTTCGCATTGTTCTGGGGAGTGGGACAAACGGTTGCTGTGGGATTGGCTTTTGCATTTTTACCGAATAATTCTTGTGAATCGGCAGACTACTGCCCCAGTCATATCAATAGAGGTTGGAGATATGTGTTTTATGTAAATGGGGCAATTGTTTTGTGTATGGCAATCTTGAGAGTCACCGTAGTAAGGTTGAAAGAAACACCTAAGTTCTTATTAGTTAACAATCGTGACGAGGAAACGGTGGAAGTATTGCAAGGGCTTGCGGAGAAATATAATCGTAAATGTTCCCTTACATTAGCCCAATTAAAAGCTTGTGGTAAAATTGAAAGTAATGAAGATTATCGTAACCATATAAACATTAAAGGTACTTTAAGGATAATTTGGGGGCATTTAAAAATATTATTTTCCACTAGAAAAGCAGTTCGATCAACTTTATTATTGTTTGTATCTTGGTTCTGCTTAGGTATTTCATATCCGTTATATTCGTCCTTCTTACCCGAGTACTTAGAATCAAGAGGTAGCAATATTTCCGCGTCTACAGTTGGTGGTGTCTATCGTGATTTGGTTATTTCAAATGTGGCTTCAGTTGGGGGTCCAATTATTGCCGGTTTATTACTTTATTATCTTCCAATTTTAGGAAGAAGAGGTGTCCTTTGCATTGGTGGATTGAGTACCATGCCACTTCTTTTCGGTTATACTCAAGTTACTAATCGTGCTGGAAACGTTGGGTTCACTGCTGCAATCTACTGTTGTTTGTATATCTACTATGGGGTGATCTATGCTTATACACCAGAAGTTATGCCTTCAGCCGCCAGGGCAACTGGGAATAGTCTTTGTATTATCTGTACTAGAATTGCAACCCTTATTGTTCCATTTATTGCTAATGCTTCAAATACGTCCACCGATGTCCCAATCTGGATCTGTGGTGCCTTTGTGGGGGTCATTGGTATCTTGGCTTTGTTTTTACCATTCGAACCAAGTAAACAAAGATGTGTATAAACGATTTATCGACAAACCCCCTCTCCGCCCCCCCCCCCCCCCCCCCCCCCCCCCCCCCCCCACA